>VZRL01004804.1:9090-34456 GCA_013397895.1 Origma solitaria
GGGACCGGCCGGGCTCCCCGCGGCGGGGGGCGGCTCGGCTGGGCTCGACCCCCTCTCCGCCTCGCCCGGCCTTCGCGGAGCTTGCGCCGCGCTGAGTTCGGTGTGAGTTCTGGCCCAGCCCACTCCGTGTTGGCCAGGACCAGCCATCTTTTGTGGGGTCTTCCGTTGTAGCGTTGAAATTCACGTATTATAGCCACACACACGTGTAAGATTCATTATACGTCCATATACCTTTAGGTATGTATGGAAACAATAATTGCAATGCTACAGTTGCTGTCTCCCACAAAGATGGCTCTGTGTGTGTGTATGCGTGCAAATACGCTTGGACACGCACAGGCACACACACACACTTCTGTTTTCCTGTATGTGACGTATAAGTCTTTTTGAATTTTATTTTGAGGTAGGGTTGATTCATTCCTCTTAAAACACAGGGAAGCATCTTGCCTAAGATATCCGTTGACGTAACATTGCTGTCCTGCTTATGAGTGTTAAATGCAGCCTGAGAAAGTGGGTTACGCTGAGAGCTAGTGCAAAAGGTTTTACTAGCATTAGTGGAAAACAAAATATATTAACTCACCAATTATATATATGTATTAATGCTATATTTAGAGAAAGCCATTAAAGAATTATCTTTATGTTCTTCTGAGCTGTGGAGTTTTCAGTTATCAATAATCAGAATTTCGGAAAGCTAGCCTTTGGTGTGGAGACACTATTCAGCTGATACTTGCTTTTTGTGTACATACTGCAGGTGAGGGGAACTTTTTTCTTGCTCTACATAACTGCACTTACTCATTTGATGAGTTGAGCTGTACCACTGATCACTGCCTAGTATAGAGACCACCAGTTTTTATGGGGAATAAGCATTGTGCCAGAGTGAGCAGTATAATAAAATCAGTGCTGCCTCACTGGAGGACATATAAAAGATTGCTGTGGATTAGAGTGATTGTGGTCTTTATCCTCCATCAAACTCTATGGTAACGGAGTGCATCTTCTTTCTTGTTTCCCCAACCACGCTGGTATCTTTCTTGTTTAATTGAACTTTGCTTGATTTAGGTACCTCAGAACTCTTGCTTTTTGTCTTAATGGTGGCTAGTGAAAAAACATTTAAGCACCTGTTTTGTAGTGGAAAAATGTTGGGGCAGAGAGTGGTTTGTACCATCAATATTTACATTCAGGTGTTATTGATGTCAGTGAGCCTCTCAATTTCAACACTCTTTGGAGCTGCTGATAAAGCAGGCAGGTTTTTAAGTTATTTTTTTACTTTTCTTTTCCCAGTCTGATGTTCCTTATCATCTTGTTTATGTGGAATCAAATGTCTCATGGTGTCTTTCGTACTTGTTGTACAAGATGAGTAATTAAAATGGGATTGTACAGTACTTTTACACTATCTCTCCAGCAATGCGTGATCTGGAACTCTTTCTGGACTGTTGCATAACTAGACACTTTACAAAGGGGCATTACTCTGGTAAATTAATTGGAAAATATTCTTAATTTCTTCAGTATACACATTGAGGTATATCTCTTGGATTTAATAATCAAAATGTGGAGGTTTATATGTGTGTGCAGGTCTTTTTCTTTTTTAATGTCTGTTGGTGTTGTAGAGATAATACAACTCAAAATCTTCTTAAAGCTCTTCTTATCCACACATTGTATAAACACAATTTGTTTTAAACAGTTGTAGTTGCATATCTAGTCCAGCGCAGAGTTTTTGCCAGTGAAAGATGGAGGAAGTTCACATCAGTATTAAGGATGACACTTATTAATACTTTTATTTTCACATTTGATACAAAAATCACTGAAAGAAGAACATGAGATTTGGTGGTGCTAGAGAAACTCATCAGAGTAGAAGAGCCCTTTACTTGCTTTATGTTCTGAGGTATGATAAGACTTGGTACCAATCTCTATTTTCTACCAATCAGTGAATATCAAGTAGTAGTGATCATTTAAAGGTGTTACCAATTATGTTTCTAAGCTTCAGGTACAAACAGTAGTATTAGTGCTGAAGGAATGTCTACTTAGGCTTATTTTCACATTGCCATTCCTTGAATATTTTTTCCATGCAAGATACTGGCTCAAGGATAAATACCTTCCTCCTGACTCTCAAGGCTATAACTTGGTCATCACATTGTATCAACTATGCATTCCAGAAAGCCCCAGTCAGGCTTCTGTCTCTGAAGCTGTGGGGCAGCAGTAGTGGAGGTGCGCACTTTCCTCTGGAAGTGCTTTTGTCGATGAATGTCTTCTGGACAATCATTTTGTAACCTGTTGAAAAACAAAAACGCTTTTTCTTGCAATAGAAATGGGTTAAAAAACCTGAGAAACTTCCAATCAGAATTCAGCCCTCCTCTCAAACTTATGCTTTCAGGTGTTGCAGTGTGGATTAAACAAGTCTGAGTGGAAAAGCCTGCTTTAATGTGTTTCCTCTACTGCATTGTTTTAAATGTGACTGAAATGCCATATGTGGTGTCTTCACAGCTATTCTCTTGCACTCTTGCAGTTTTGTCTGATGTTTTTTTTCTGAACAATGGATGTGACAACGTATATTTATATAATCATTATGAATTTAGTTGGTGTTCTCCAGTGAGTCTGAGATTTCAGAGAGACTTTTAAATACCTTGCTAAAATATGTGAAAGAATCCTGTCCCGAAAGGGTCATGAGCTTTCAAATCTTTACTAAAATCTCAATAAAATTAGTACGAATTTTCAGGACTAATGTATCTGTTTCTTTGTTTTCAAAGTTAACTGGAAAACGTACTGTTTTTTTAAATGATACCTCTATAGGTTCTAAATTATTTGTTTAATTGAAAACCTAAGAAAATCCATTTCTCTGAATTGTAAACTGAACTGTGTGTTGTACAGCTCTTCAAAGTAATAGCTTTGATTTTTGATTTGTTTTCAAATCTGAGTTGTCCTTCTCTTTGTCTTGTACTTTGTTGTGTAGCAAATTAACATTTTATGTCAGAATACTGTAGGACAGGGGACCTCCATATTCACAGGGCCAGCATCTTGCACTGCTGCTTGTGACTAGAAATTGTTTAAGAACTAGGAACTGAATTCACTGTTACCCTTCCTTCATCAAAACTTGTAAAGTAAGGGTGATTAAATAGGTTTCTTTAATTCTGTGGATCACTGAAGAGAAAGAATAATCAGTAAAGGTGTGGTTTCTGTCGAGTCAGTAGCCCCCGAGGCAGTGCTAGAAGAATATACCCAGTTCAGAAGTTCGGTGTGGCAGTGGCTGTGAGCCTGCAACTGCACCAGCCTTTCCCCAGCACTGAGAATTGGTGAGCTTTGAATGGTATGAAGTGCTGCCTTCACCCTAACTGGCTTCATGCTTGTAATACACCAGGTGTAAAAATGTGAAGTGTGTTTAAGTTAGCAAATGTGTTGCTGGAAGACCAGTCTTTTATCTAGCTCTTTTGCAGGCAGCAAATTCTGCAAATAGAAATGTTTTCTAGCTTGAATAATATTTCTCACAGCTGTTGTAGAATTGGCCAGCAATAACCATAACTGGGGAATTTGAATAATTTGTGAGTTGATAATGATAAAATAGCTGGGGATTTTAACAATAGCAATGTAAATGTTATTACAGTGCAGCACAGGCAACTTAAAATGATTTGAAAGTGTTGGAATAATTTCTTTTGATACCTCAGCATTGAGAGTTTAGTCTGAAGGTGCAGAATGGAGTTTTTTGAAGGAGAAGGAGGTAATAAGCTGATTCCTGTCAACTCAGGCTTAAGCTGATCACTGATTTAGGGTTAGTATAATGAGTCAGCAATGCTAATACTGTTCTTTTTGTTGTTGGAGGTTTTTTGTTTGTTGGTTTGGGGTTTTTGTTTGTTTGTTTGCATTTTGACAAAGTGGAGTATGGGATATGTTCAGAAGCATGAGTAGCTTTACTTACTTTGTCCAAACCCACCATTAACAATCAAGTAATGTCTGCATTTCAGAGAAGATAAGTTATTGAAGCTTTTAAAGCAGTTTGTTTGTTTTTCAAAAACTCAAGTACACCCGTTATGGGATCATGTAGATACTAGAAGATGTACCTTAGAAGTTTGTGTCTTACAAATATGTATTACAGTGAGAAGCATGGGAGATGCAGTATGTTGACAGAAGCTTGTAAGTTCTTAGAATGTCAGGATGGTTGCTGGTGGAGATGAGGACAGATGACACGAGGGAGGAGGTTGTGTGTGAATTCCTTTCTGCTATTTGAGACATTCTTGCTAAAATTTGCAGACACAGAACTTCAGTCCTGTAGCAACATGTTTACTGCTACCTTGTGAATGCACATTAATGGATGGGTTTTTATAACAAGGCTGTCATGGGTTGAACAAAGCCAGCAATGGCTATACCAAGACAAATGTGGGAAACAAAAATTAACCATCTACAAGTATGAGACTTCTGAAGTAAAAGGCAAACACAGAGCTAGCTGCTCAGGAATCAGTCTGCTGAAGATTTTGTTAAATATTGGTTTGGATGGCAGGAAGTATGAACACTGGGGGAAGAGATTCATTTTGGGGAAGAGAGACATAAGTCAGTTGATGTCTGAACAGATTCTTGATTCTAGTTCTCACCAATGAAATACTCTTTTTGATGTTTTATTCTTCCTTTGTTTTGGGAACAGGATGTCTACACAAATAAATACCAGACCTTCCTACATTTTTTTTTTCTACTAGCTGGAGCAGCTGACTCTTTCCTAGCTTCTTAATTATATCAATACTAGGTTTGCATATTATTTTGTTACTTGCTTATTTTTCAGAGGATGGAGTTTACATCTAGTTTTCTAGTTTTAATTCATGTGTGCCTTTTTTCCATCCTTCCGAAGATGGGATGAGAAAGATAAACATAGCTACTGCTGACTACAACTGTGGGCTAGACCGGGATAGTCTGTTGCCTTTGTAAAGGTGAGGAAATAATGGTGCTGTTTTGCGTGGACATAAGGAACTGCTTACAGCTACTACTGTATTTGTGAGAATGGTCTCTGTCACTAGGGATGGTAACTTGAAATACCTCTTCATAAAATGACTGGGCTCAGACTGGGACTCAGTAATGACTCCTTATCCTGTCTGCAGCCCAAGCATGTTGTCTAAAAACCTGATTACTTCCTTTGAACCATGTTTTTGAAGTGTGTGATAATCTTGCCATATGACTGCCACGTTACCTTTCCTTTGAGAAAGGCAAGGTAAAATTCTTTCTGGTTATCTGTGTTATTTTGGAGTGATCCCACACTGTTTTGGTAACACAGACTACTTTGTGAGTGTGCCTGTGAAGTTAGTAATCTTGTAGTTCATAATTTGTTGTGCAAAGCAGCTGAAAGAACTTGCTACAGTTGAACATTGAGCACAAATAGCATGTGAAATTCAGAATTTGCTCATATTAAACACTGTATTTTTAGCCATCTGTCATCTTCTGAAGATAATTGTAGTATCTTCAAGATACAGGAGTTGGATCAAGAATTTGGAGATAGCTGCCTATTCCCTTTCTGGAAGAAAAAAATTGAATCTATGGTGATGCTTAAATTCTCACTGTTCCAAAAGTGTTATACATACTGCCTTGCTACTTTCAGAATTCTGGTCCTCAGGCTGTTGTAAATGGCCTGTAGGACCATACAGTGTGACCCTGAAGCATCTCAATTCTGTGTGCTTTTTGGTTTGCAAGAAAGTTTTATGGTTGGCTTACAGGGGTCTCTTGTTGCAGCCTTGTTTTTTTGCATTCCAGTGTTCAGGAACATCTCATGTTAATTTCTATTCCCCTTTCTGCATTTTGCTTTGAATCATCCACAAAACTAAGGCAGTTGCTGCATTCTTAGTTATATACTATTTTCTTAGTTGTAGGTTTCCTGCTGCAAATGACATTAAAAAGCAGGCAAAACCAGGAAAACCACCTACAGATAATTTAAACAAGAGAAAAAGAGATTGAATACTGCTTAACTGTTCAATTTCCTACAGCCTGTCTGCTGAAAGCCAGACTTCATGTGACACAGTTGTAGTTTAGACAACTGTTTTAGTAGCTCCTTGGGTATGGAGACTGTGATTGCAAAGATTAATCACCTGCTCCTCTCTGTCAGTAGCCACAGACACCATCACTTGAATTTCCATGTGGAGTGTTCTCGAAGCAGCCAGAGAGGGAGTTGCTGTTCTCTGGCTGATGAGAAGTAACTCATTAGACTGTGCTAACACGTATCTGTGATTGGCTAATCTAATCTGTGCAGCTTTGACGTCCGCCCCAGTTGTGGGGATAGGGGAGAGGCCAGCACAACCAAGCTTTTAAAAATAGATGCAAATGCGTACATAGGGTTACTGCAAGTGCAGCCTCACTATGCGGTTAGGTTAGTTATGTTAGGCTGGATAGTCCACCAGCTGTCTACCCAGATTTGGTGGATTTTGTTGTCTGTTGTTTTCTTTTTTAAGTATGGTAAAAAAAAGAGCTTTCTTTTTTGTTCTTATCTCTGAAATCACTAGATGTATTTATGAGATGGCCCTTGCAAACCAGTGGGATAATGTTAGAGGAGGATACACGGGTTTGAAAATGGAAGACGTTGCCAAGAAATGTGGGTGCCAAGTGGGAGTAAGAGATGATCTTCTGATACCAAGCAGCAAATTAAGCTTCAGAATATTGCCTTGTTAGGTACCTGGAGAAGCAGGAAACAAACCTATGGAAATCGTGGAAGATGAGCGGGGGTAAGAGCAGCGTGGCTGTGTATGTCCCAGGTGGCCCATCAGCCACCTGTGAAGAGAGGCTGTGTGGGGGCTATTAGTGCTCAGCTACAGGAAGGTCATTAAGATCTTTAGGAGCAGATAGTGCAAGGTATAAACTGCAGGAGCAATATTGGAGACTAGTAGGGATGGGACTGGAGAACTGCCCACCAACTGCTTCAAATTGATAAGGCATGGAAGGGGGAAAGAGTAGTGACCAGAGAGGAAAGGTGGGTCATTAGGGGTATCTGTATGGGGTTTGGTGTTATTTTGTTAGCCCCTGAACAGGTTTTTCATGTGGTGAAGGGAAAGCAGAGAAAAGTGGGAAATTAGGAGTGCTGAGCACTGGAAAGATCAGATATATGTCAGAGAGAGGCCGATACAGCCAGGTGGGATTTTTACTTTGTGAATCTTTGTCTTTTACGTGTTAATTATTTTCAATCACAACTAGAATGGGTTTCATTTTATTTATAAATATATTCACCTTGAACCACAGTAGTTGAAAGAGAAGGCATGAGAGGTTTCTCTAAGAAAAACTAATTTTCCAGATTTATTAATTGTGTTTATTTTGAACAGTCTCAAACACAGAATTTTGATTTAGTTTATCTCTGGCACATTTTCATTGTAGGAAACACTTGTGCATATTAGTTTCCTAAACTCCTTATTGAAGGAAGTGCTCTTCAAGAAACCAGACAATAATCCCATTAAAATGTGAGACTGTAGAAAAATGTATATAATAGGGTAGTAGTTTGTATACTGAAGAACTTAGGCGTTGATTAAATAAACTATATAGTGTCTAATTTAAATTGCTTGGGTAAAATGCCGGTGGTGTAACACAGGTGCCTAGTTGGGCATATGGTTAAGAATCTTATCTATCTAAGGTGGGTTAGAGAGAAAATTTGCATGTCTTCTCCTAATGCCACCCAGTCACCTTTAATTGAAAGAAATCAGATGCAAATACTTTTTTTGTTGGTTTTTTGTTCTAATTTTTTTTTTTTTTAAATTTGGAGGACTCTTCCTCTTTCTGTTCTTGTTCATGTTTCATTTGATAAGAGAGTGTTCAAACCCAGTATTTAGAACTTCTGGCCATAATACTTGCTGGGGAGCTGAATTCTGCATGTAGATTTCATAATTCTCTGCTATACATATAAATTGAAGTTACATTATGTGGGTAATTAATGAATAGAAAGGATTTGTTGTTTTGTTTGTTTATTTGCATTCAAATCAACAGCTTTGATTTGTGTGTCTGATAGAAAACCAGAGTTGCATAAGCTGCTTCAAGCAGATTATGGGTAATGTGGCTGGCATATTAATCCAGAGATCTTGGTTGATGTCAATGGCAATTTCTAGACCACTGCCTTGTGTTTCCTTCTATTTGTGATTTTGTAGGGTATGAATAGATGTTGTTTGGGTTTTATATTACTTTAAACAAAACCAAACCAACCAACCAAACAAAAAAACCCTTATTTTCCCTTTTAAGGAAAAAAAAAAAAAGAAACTAGAGCACATTTATCTAAGATGGCAAGAACTCATATTTACAATTTATGTGCCTATATTCTTGAAAAATGTGAACAAAAGCTGTACTGGAGGGAAATAGTATTTATATGCTTTAGTGCTAAGGTGCGGATAATGATTTGAAGACCTGTTGTCCTACCCTCGATTTTGCAACTTAAAACCCGAGAAAACCTACTTCTAAATCAGTAGTTATTGGAGTGAGGAGGGCTTGAGTTGTCTATTCAATGTGACAGATCAAATGTATTGTTGCTACTTCAAGCTTGTATGGTTTTCAAGAAATCCTAATACACACTCCATTGTCTAAAATTTAGACACCTCTTTCCTAAAATGTCTTCCTTTTTTATGGTCAATGAACATTACATTGCAGATTAAAATTAATAGAGTTTGAAGAGATGGGGATGTTTATAAAACAGAAGCTTTGTTACAATAGTAGTCAAAATAGGTAATCATAGGACAGTTCTGTATGTATTTTGATGTATTTCTATGTATTTCAATTATGTTGACTCATGATGAGCCAAGTATGTACTCTTAAACATATTTCAATGACTAATTATCTTAGCTTAGGTTTAAAATATACTTATTTTTATAATAGAAAATTATGGTCTTTTAAACTTAAGTATTTTAGACTCTATTTTTATAGAAACAAGAAAAAACTACATTTAAAAACAACCCCTCACAGTTTAACGTATTTGATGTTGAACCAAGAAGAAATAAAATGAAAATGCTTTGTGTATGTAACAGCTGGTAGTAAAAGCATAAAATATTTATGTAATTTGTCTGTTAATAGACTTAGTGCTAAGAAAGCTTAACAATTTTAGAAGTGGCAGATGTGATGATTTTTGTAGTTTTGTAGTTGAAGCCAGAAGACTGACAAGACTACTTTTTAAAAATTATGACTTTTCTTACAACTTTTATGTAGTTTTGCGGCTTTGACCAGACCTACAACTGGACCTTGCAAGGTGGGGAACAAACACAGCAAAATGCAAATGATGCTCCTGCTGCTCAGATCAAGGTTGTTGCTGCTTTGGTGCATCATCAGTCTGGGCCTGGAGCATTACTTGGGATTTCTGCAGTCCTGGCTTGGCTTTCTCTGGAACTGGTGTATATGTGGAGATATGTATTTAGTTTGTTATTTATGCCTCTTCTCTTGATGTGAGCCCAGGTGTAGCTCATAGCTAGTCTGGGAGGTCATGGTAGGATGACGGATTATGTTTTTAAAACAGAGCTTGGTTAAAGGTGTGTGATGATTCATAGGAAATGCGTGGCAGTCATTGAGGGGTTTGGTGATCCAATACTTCTGCCCTCGTTGAAATAGATCAAAGCTTGGGTCAGACACTACCACAGTTTATTTTTTGTCTGAGTAGGCCAATGCTTCATCACAGGACTGAACCTGTTTTTGTATCCTGCAGGCTGGGTCTGTGTTGGTTATCCTGGTTTAGCAGAAAAGTTTTGTAGGTCATGGCTTGAGCACCCTGGCACCTGTTCTCTAAACTGCAAACCACAATTAAAAAAACCACCAAACCAACTAATTAAATAATAATTATTTATTGTTAAAGGCAAATTTTAATTTGAAGATTGTTTACCTGCATGGTTATTTGTCCCAGTTATTATGTTCTGTTGAAAAGGCCTTAGATGATTGTGATTTTGGTTTGGTTTTTTTTTAAATACTTTTTTTTTTTAAGGGAAATGAGTTGTTTGGGTAAGCTATACCGTCTCTTTATAATACTTGTCAAGTTCTGATATGATTTTTGTCCATGTATATCATGATCTCAGTAAAATGTTTCTCACACCGATCTCTCTGAGGTAATGATTATCTGTGTTCTGTAGGGGAGTTCAGGCAGATCAAGTAACATGTCTCCGTTCACATGAAGTCTGTGCTACAGCTGGAAATTCCTCTAAATCCTTGTCTGCCAGCCTAACCATTTAGATTTCCCTTCCCCTGAGATAAAGGCACGCAAACCCGGTTTTAAGCTGTATTTAAGCCCTCTGACATACTGTAAGAAATAACATAGCTTTTGGCTTCTTACCTTTCTGCAATTTTGTGCCAATTCATTATTGAGGCACTGCAAGAAGATGAATAGATCTCGTGATTTCTGCTCAAATCCACATATGAGCTGGAAGCTGTGTGTACTGTGCATCTCTCTTTCATGCTCTTCTAAGATGAAGTAGAAGTTGTAGATATAATTTATAATTAAACCAATTTGTAATGTTGCCCACTTATCCCATGTTTATTTTTTTAACCTTAATGCTAACAGGAATAAAGATTTTGTGAATAGAGAAGTGCCTGTGTTGCACAGGAATGGGTTCACTCATCCTGTTAAATGTGGGTTTTGTTGGTGTTCCATGAATTGATCTGTTACCCTCTGGTGCTGCAGCTGTTCCTAAAAAAGGACGTGCCATTTCTCGTGTAATAGCTTGCATAATGCTGACAAGGGAGAGAGTAATATGATTCCACATTAAAGCAAATATTGTTCATGTGAGTTTATTACACAAAACCATTAATATTATTTTGTGAAATTACATGTTTTTGAGGAGTATAAGATTTATTTTATTTCACTTGAAAAATGAAAAGCTTAAGTTGCCTCATTTGAACAACAAAATAAATTTCCTTCCCTTCCCCCCCGCAAACACACAATTCTAATATGCTTTTTTGTACAAATGGTCGTGATGAGTTTGGTTGCTTAGGGCTACATTGCATGTGCTCAGTCAGCCTGACTGTGTGCTAACCAATTGGAGTGGTACCCCATGAGCAGGGCATGGTCGTGCAGCGTGTGACAAGGATTTGACCTGACAGTTTTACAGTCATGCAGTGCATGGAGGTTTAGAGCAACAAAAAGGGGCATGAGGGACTGCATGGCAGAGACCTGTGCTGTTCCTGCTGCCTCTGCAGCAAAAAATGTGTTAATACTCTAGCCAAGAAAACCCAAAAAGCTATTTTCTCCTGCCTTTTTTTCCCTTCTCCTCTTTTACTTGAGGCTGGCTAGATGTGGAGCCATCTGTATTTTTACTTTGTTTAAAATATTGACAAACCAATTGTGCTTTAGTGAGGGATATATATTAATTCATTACTACTGGAAGCCATTTCATTTGTCTTTGGTAGGTTATTTTGCATTTCAAAATTGAGATGCTTGCATTTTGTATTGTGAAGTACTTCTTATGCTCTGCTGTAGATTGGCATGGAATATTCTCTTTCATCACTTGTTTAATGCTTTTATTATAACTTCATAACTTTGTGTACAGTTACTGATTTATTCAGGGATGTAGTGAACTTAAATGTGAATTATTTCTGACCTCATCAACACTGGTATAAAATACATCACGCAAGTGTATGAGAGCTTGGAACTTTACATATCTAATCTGCTGCATGGTAGAAAAGATAAAGGGTTATTTAGGAGGGGTGCTGAGTAGGTTTTACTTGGTTTAGTCTTGTTTTCTTTTGCATAACACGTTCTCTGTAAATGCTGTGAAAGAAAGAGTTGGAAGTGACTACTGTGAGTTGAGAGTAAATAAAATCAAAATTTGCCATGAGAAATTAGGTAGCCCAAATAGCAAACAGAAAAGAGGTCTGTGAATGATTTTTGAGGGTAACTTATTGAATATATTAGTTAGCCTTTTTTTTTTTTTGCTTATCAACAGAAACATGGTTGCTTCTTTTATTTTCATAGCAGTGTAGTGGTTGGAACTCAGATAATCTACTGAATTTCTTATTGCATGTTTTCTGCTTTGGTCCTGCATTATTTTATTCTAAAAAAATGTCAGGAATTATTACCTAGAGGCTTAAAGTTATAGTTTGTGGCTTATTTGTCTGTTTGTCGTAATAATGAAAGCTCAGCTCAATTTCTTTGTTAATAGCAGAGTTATCTAAGCATTTAGGTATTTCTTTAGTAATAGACGGGGTGGGGGGGTCCTTTTCTGCCAGCATACAGAAAATTAAATTTCATGTTTTTCACATAGCTGTATTCAGTTACAGCTGAATTTACCTGGCCTGTTGCAGCTAACCAGGTGGTAAAGCCTCACCCTCTTGTAGAAGTAGTGTCATGTAATCTCACTTCACCTTGCTTTTCTTGCAACATGCTTATGTCAGCACAGTCTGTACAGTATTGCTCGTGTGTTTGAGAACTGTAATATGGGCAGACAAGCCATATCTGCCACAGATGAGGAGACCAGTGATGGGTGGATTTCGGCCCTGACAGCAGCTCCTCTGTCTGCTGTGCTTTGCTGCTGCATTCAAAAGCATCCACACCTGATCTTTGGCTCTGGAAATCAGTTTGCTTGCGAACAGGAGGAGCCAAAGGAGTTGATGTTAGCAAAAGCAAGGGCAGCCCTGAAGTATAGGAAGAAACAGGTGGAGAATTCAGAGATGTGGCTAAGTATCTGATAGGGTCAGTGAGCAATAGTGGGAGGAATGTGAGGGACTGAAAGGGAAAGCAGGGGAAAATGCGAATAAAAGCTGAGGGGAAGGAATGACCTGAATTTGAAAGGAAATGTCTGTGAGGAATGCATGTGTATATCTGAACAATAGCATTCAGGGAAAACATTAGTGTTTTTTTTTCAGCAACAATGCTAAAGGTGGCAGTTGTAGACGCCAATGAAGTCATGTCCAAGTTGGTTGTTCAATGTGAACAGGGAAAAAAATCTCTTCTGTAGAAGGAGCAACCTCTTCAATCAGCTTAATAGTAGCATATTATTGCTGTTTAAAAGCTTTTAAAATGCAGACTTTTAATTCCTACTGATTGAGTCAGAATGAGAAATCCTTGTGCACTTGATTTACCTGTGTCAGTAAAATAATGAATGATGGATCAAATAGAGGGGACTGAAAAAATAATTGCACACTAAGATTTAAAATAAAACTGAGAAAAAAAGACTCCATAGTAAAGACTAGGAATCATAAAACTTGTAAGAAAACATTTGTGTTTAGAGGGTTGTGTGATGAGTTGATGGGAGCTGAGGAAGTCAGTTCAAGATCCCTGTGTTCCTCCAGAACACCAGAGTAGGTTCTCATGAACTTGTGTTAGTTCTTGCTTCTGAGAGTTTAAGTCATAGCTTGAAAATAGCTGAGGGGTCTATTTCTATGTATACTTTTATAGACCTGGAAGATCCTTACCTGAAGAGCAAAAAGTGAATCCCAGGTGCTCTTGCTCATTATAATTTGACACTCCTTTAACAAGGAAAATCTGAATTTAAGAGTATTGAAGGAGTTATTGCCACTATGGTTTGGTTTCAGTGCTCTAGTCATGTCTTGTCACCTCCTGAAAGTGTCTCTCTTTAGTCTGTTGTGGCCTCTTGTTTTTATGAGCTTGTATAAGTTTCTGTTCACAGCTGAAATTATTTTGGAAACAACCATCTGTTAGGCACATTAACTGGCCAGGTGTTGAGAAAAATCCTGAGCAATGGTTTGGTTTCTTCAGAGATGGATATAAATGCAAAGTCTCAAAGTCACTCTGTCTTGTCATCTTCTGTGTGGCTTACCTTTTATCACCCTGTTATTGCTTGACCTGTGACATCAAAAACATCATCTGGGAGGGAGATAGAGCTAAGTCTGCCACCTCAAAGCAGCATGTAGTTGTGCTGCGAACAGGGAACTTGTGTGTTGGAAATCTGCCACAACTGAGGTCTAGAGGGACCTATAGGATTATCACATCCTTTTCTGCTTATGAGCACAGATTTGATTCAAGTATTTTTTTACAGACTGGGTGTTAATGGTCACCAGCCTAATTAATCCTAAATGCCTGAAGCATTTCTCCTTTCTGTCATGGATATAGAGGACTGTAGTAACAGCAGAGTGTGGGTATTCAATCCAGTCTTATTTACCTGTGCATTTTATGTCTCAAACTACTTACATTAATAATGTTGCTTTATTTCTCAAGAGCATGTCATTCCCTGTGGATATATTGAACAATTATAGTCATGAGGACTTGGAGAACTCAGCAGAGGACTACTTCTTTGACCTTCGGTGGGGGAATCCAAACTCTCCTGAATTCTTTTCTCTGCCAGACCGCCGCAAGGTAAGAACAAGTAAATGCTGTAGTACTGGTGTTCTTAATGTAGATTTATGATTTAAGATATCCAATCCTACTGAATTACAGAATTATCTTATCAAAGCTTTTGTGTTTTTCAAATTCAGAATTTGTGTGTTAAATTCTACTTCTTTCACTCTGTAATTGGGTTTGAATCTGGGTATCAGTGACTGTGTGCTGCTTCTAGGCAATGGATCTGTATATATTAAGTAATTTTAAAACACCCAAAAACCCAACCTGACTATAACCTTAAATCTTCAACTGATGAATCAAACTCTTACCTAAAAATGACTCTCACACAATCTCAAAAACCTATCATCATCACTAGGGATTTGTGATTTATTTGAAGTACCTAGCTCTTTTTGTGTCTCAGTCCTTCAGTGTTTGTGTTGAAGTCTTGATTGATAAGCTTAACTAATTTCAAAAGTGGTTCTTTTTTCTTTATCTGAAATATTCCATGCTGCTATTGAGCTCTAGTAGAGAATAGCTGTGACACTTGTATGTTGTAAACACTTATCCCTTGTGTGATAAATTGGTCAGTGTTGGTTCTGTCCAGATGAATGCTTTTATTAGAACTAGTACCAATAAAGCCAATATAGTATAGCTTTAATGAAAAATAAGTGAGCTGAAGGGATTTTCTGTGGGATCTAAAGGTCAGTGCTGCAGATTCCTTGGCAGAAGCAGAGTCTTAACTACTTTCTTGCATTTTTGCAAGTGCTGTATGCCTGAATATTTGCTTGTATTAACATCCTCATTTGTGGCAGTAGCATGTCATAATCTTCTTAAATTTGTTAAGCAAGTCTGTCTACCACACCATTCATGTCTGTCAAGTTTTTTATACCTTAATAAGGGAAACATGTGAATTTAAATACCAAAATGCATTTCGACAAAGTTACTTGATTCCTTAAAGGAAGATTATTTGACCCTTTTCATGTTTTTTCTCAAGAGGAGAATCAAGTAGACAATTTCAGAATTTCTAGAATGTGTGTCATTTAAGGGAACAAAACCCTTTTGAATTTGCCTTCCCACTGTAGCGCATTAGAACTTGTTAACAAACATGATTTTGCTGTGCCAGTTCATTTCTGTGCTTGACTGACTGCCTCATTCTTCTGTTGGCTTTGACAGCTTGCAGAGTTGGGGCTGTTGAAGTGAACATAATGCTGGCTCCTTGCACACCTTACTTCAGTTGTGCACACAAATGCAAACTGTTGGCAGAAGAGAGCTCTACCAGTACAAATTACTGTAGCTAAATCTGCCAGAGCTTGAGAGTCAGAGCTCTTTAAAATGTAGTTTGTCTCTAAGAAGAAATGTCTAAACTAACGTCTTGGGTCTGTCTTTTATAGTTAGCCATCAAGGACTTGATTTTCAATGTTCATCTGTAGTAGTCGAAAATAAAGGACTCGAGGCGAGGCAAAGGGTGGTGGGAGGTTTATTGCTCTCCCGAGGCTCTCCGGTATCAGGGGAAAGGGATGAGGGTGGTCAGGAGAGAGAGCAGGGAGAGGGCTAGCCATCATCCTCACACCCCGAGGGGTTCAACCCCGGGGGTGCCAGGACAAGGGAAGCTCCGATTGCCCTGTGCAGCCGGTTATAAACGGGGAGGGATAACCAATGAGGGAAGAGGGAGAGGGCGGTGCAAGCATACATAAACCAATCCGAACGCAGGAGGGAGGGATACAATTCAAATCAACCAATGGTATACATATTGAAGAGAGGGTGGAGTCAGTGCCCTGGGCACACCCCCCGCAACCCCGGGGCGGGCTCCCTCCGGCCGCCGGGACCGGCAGAGCAGGAGGGACGGGNGGGGCGGCCCGCCACATTCATCTTCTTTTCCTTGATAAATATTCTCTGTGTATTTTACTACTGTTGTTTTAGCAAGAGTCTACTGAATTATTGTGCGTTCTTGTTTCAGGTTCCTATTAGCTTGACATCTGTGGGCTTTGTTCCTCTTTATGGTGAAGAGCAGACACACAAAGTTCTTGCGCTGTTTGCACCATGGGACTCGCTCACAGGTTTCATTTTAAGTTTTTTATCTCTGTATTGCTCTTTCTTTTTTTTGTGGAATATATGTGTAACCAGGCCCTTGGTCATTTCATGCTACTGTAGCTCATAATTTTGCCACTTGTGCATTTATTGTTCCCTGTCTTTTTGTTCACATACTATTATTTTTCACTGTGCATTTATATACGCAAGTATTAGAACTTTGCACACTAGTCAGACCAGATCTGGACCCATTGAATTTTAAAGATATGTAGCAAAATAATGTGGTGTCTGTCTGGGTCATAGTACATCATGTATCTCTTGATCTCTTTATGTATGCTTCACCTCTCCAAAAGATATTTATTGAATATTCTTACAATACATTAATTTGCCCATTAATTGAGATGCTCTTTATTAATACTGATTGATCAACATTGTGTGTAAATTTGTCTTTAGCTTGAAGTCCTGGCATAGCTCTGGCTGAGATGGCATGGATTTTGTGGGTTTTCTCCTCCCTTTCTTCCTTCCTTCTTCCCCACCCACCAGTCATCCATGTTTCCTTCTTCCATTTAATGCCATGTTATATGATCGCCAAGTTTGCCACAAATGCCTATAAATCACATTCTTCCTGACTGCTGCTCACATGGCCATCAGGCTTTTTACATTCATCTAACTCCCTAAAACTTGCACAGTTTCAATATCAATATCCATTAGCAACCCAAAAGTAGAATACATGTATGAATGAGGCTCATCTTGACAGGCAGTTTTTAGTGGAAGGAGATGTTAGAGCACACTGTTGAAGGATAGTGCTTCTGTCTGAAAAAATAGTTCCCTGTGTATCATATGGCAACAAAAGATCCATTTGTGTTTATTAGTCTCAGTTATCAAAAAAAGTTTTCAACTAGGGAGCATTTCATATGGGTGGGGTGTACAGTGCCACACTTGCTGTGCAAGGGTAGTCGGAGCTACATTAATATAGTGCCATTTAGAAGATGCCTAATCTGGTTACTACAGTGTTATTCCTGATTACTTAGCAGCTTTAATGAATATGTTTCTTTTGGAATGGTAAGACTCACTAACGTTTTATTTCCCTTGTTTCTTTCAAGCTGTAGCCCTGTATCTTGCTGACCAGTGGTGGTCAATTGATGACATTGTGAGAACATCTGTCCCTGCTAGACAGGGACTTCATCAGGTAAAGCGCTCCAACATTCACCTAGCAATTAATCTTATACCTCAAGATAATAGCAAAGAGATAGTGTGACAGATATTACATATTTTAACTTAATTTATATATGAGATGGCTGTAGCAAGGGAATAGAGGAATAGGTACTAGGGGAAAAGAAATCTCAGTGTGAAGATAGTGTCCAGAGCAAGAATGATTTGTACAGCAGCTTCATATGTAGACAGCTTAGATGTTGGCTGTGTTACCATTTTTGCCTTTACTCTTTAGAATATTGTTATCTGATTGTGTTGAAACATCCTAGTAGAATAGTGTGTTGCACCAAAGCAGTACCTATTGGACTCATCAGGATACTAATAAACCAAAAATACTGTCAGGAATGTGTTTGACAGAAGCAAGTTGGAGCTGATGGCTTACAGTGGCAATACATGAGGCTTGAAAAGTAAGTCGCCTGGTATCTGCATTATTGCTTGTCATTGATTTTTGTTACCATTATTTAACCCTGTGTAGCATGAAGTTTTCCAAAACTGGAAATCTGTGTTTTTCCAGGGTTGTAATTTGTATCTGCTCATGGAATCTGGGTACTCATCTTTGATTTTTGCAATTTTTAAAATTTTCTGTGGAGACTTTGGCATGTAGACTTGCTTTCCACAGACTTCTTAATGGTAGGAAAATCAGGAAAGCTGAATCTTTTACAAGGGAGATAGCTGAGACTAAACATTGGAAGAGTGCATGGCTCCTCCTTCCTTCACAATAAGTAGAATAGTGGTCAACTCAATTTTCATGTATAAAACGAACCCTGCAGGACAGAGAAAAGGATATTGAATTCTTTATTTCATGCCACAGAAACTGTTGTAACTAGTTTTTTCACTGCATCATGTCCTGTTGCCTGCCACTCTATCAGCAGTGATTGAGTGTGCCAAGTCCTGCCACCCTGAGGCTCATCATTTCCCCTTTGTAAGATTTTGGTTACCTGCTAGCCTGGGAATTCTGAGGCTGATGTGCTGCTAATGCATTTGGTGAATGTTTCTTAAGTCCAAAAATAGTTTTGGGTTAAATCATAACATTCCCACTCCACTGCCCTTCTCCTAGCTTTTACACATTGTATTAGGGATGACGTTGAAGTCATGGAATATCCTCTTTGGTAGTGATTTCTACTTAACCTATTGCTTTGGCTTCCATGCATCTTCTTGCCTTATAACAAATCCCAGAGAGTCACCCTGCTTTAGCACTTACAGCCTTCCCTTGAACTCTGTCTGCAGCTGTGTTAACTGACAACCTTGAAAAACAAGGTCTCTGATGTATGGATATTAACTAATCTGACCAATCTTCTAACATGTTTTTCCTGTGTTCCCTTAGGTGAAGTCTGTTGGAGAGAGGGTTGTTCTCTATGTTCTGAATCGAATTATCTATCGAACACAAGAAATGGAAAGAGATGAGACCCCATTTCTCTGTCATGGTAGCAGCCACTATGCTAAGATCATGTGGAAGAAAGGAGAGGCTATTGGGTTCTACTCTGTTAAACCTACAGGTAGAGCACTTGAGGATTGTGGGATTTGGTTGGCAAAGGGGAGTAGATAGCCTATTTGAAGAATATTGTATTACTAGGCCTTAAAAGCCCTGCAGGCCTAATTGACTTGGTGTGCTCCTGCAATCGTAAGAGATCAAATGGCCGTTAAAATCTCTAGCTGAAACACTGACATGCTTTAGCAATCTAAGTTCTTAGATCTCTTCATATTTACAAAACATATTTAAAACTGTAAGAAATTTGTTATATATGAAAGCTTTTCTTTTTTCTGCTTTAGAACAATTTGCAGTCGGATTGGACTATGCCTGTCTTGAGTTAGCAAAAACTGAAGGCATTTCTTCTAAACATTTTCAAAATTTTACCCGTGTTTGAGTGTGTGTTGTATTCTCCAAATGAGTAGCCTATGTGGAAAAGACTACTCTGTAAACAGGTATTTTGAAGAGTAGTGGAGTGGAGCTCTTTCAGTGTCCTAAAGGGTACCCAAGTAATGTAACCTCTCTGCTCAAGTTTCCCTTGCTTGAAAAATGTGGATAATAATAGAATCATAGAAGGACTTTGGTGGGAAGGGATCATAAAGACCGTCTAGTTTTAATCCGATGGGCAGCGACACCTTCCACCAGACCAGGAGCCCATCCAGCCTGGTCTTGAACCTGGGATGGGGAATTCACAGCTTCACAGTTTGAACACAGATGGACCATCCGCTTCAGGGATGGGGCAGCCACAGCTTCTTTGGACAACTCAGAGCCTCACCACCTTTACAGTAAAGAATTTCTTCCTAGTATCCAGTCTAAACCTACCCTCCCTTGGCTTAAGGCCACTGCCCCTTATCCTATCACCACATGACCTTGTGAAAAGTCCTTCCCCTGTGCTCTTGTAGGCTCCTTTCAGGCGCTGGAAGGCCACAATTAAGTCACACCAGAGCCTTCTCTTCTCCAGACTGAACATCACCAACTTTCTTAGCCTTTCCTTATAGGAGAGATGCTCCAGCCCTCTGATTATTTTGGTGTCCCTAAGATAAAATGTGTTCGTGGGTCCTAAAAAATTCAAGGTTGCAAAGATTAACTGGGTTGTGTAGCCAACTTTGTTTCTCTTTGGCCTTGTTAGGGAAGAGTGCAACTCTTTGGCGTAGTTCACACTGATTCACCAAAGGGCCTGAAAATAGCTTGGCTAGTTAATGGTCTGTGTTAATGCAATTGTATGACATCCCTTTCTCACAGCTGAGTTCATAGCTACCCTTGGAATCCTCTGATACTGAAGTATCTATGACCACATGTTCCATCTTTATTTAAGTTAGGATAATATGTTGTTTATGGGAGAATTTAAATGTAAAATGTCCTAGAATTTTTTGCGTCTTCATTTAAAAAATTGCCATAATTATTTCAGTCTTTAAACAAGAACTGAAAAAGTCTTCATATTTGTCCTGAGAAGTCATGTAATTGGCATGAAAGTGTAAGGAAATAATTTTGTTTTCTCCTATTCTCTCCTCCATCTTTCAGCTTCATTTTTACTATAGTTTTCATATGAAACTGTGTAGTGAGAATTCAAAGTGAGCCTTTCCTCTCTGTCTTGTCTATTCTTTTCTGCTACTACAGACCTTTTGTATTAATCTCTTGATATATCTTGGCAACATTATGAAGTTTGCCCAAAAGAGATAATAAATTACTAATAGCAATTATTTATTTTTAATGAAGTTATACATGATTTTTATAACTTCATATTACTACTATTATATAGTTTGGTATTTTATAACTTATAAAAGTTGTTATTTAAATATGCTAAAATCCGTGCTGGAGCGTGTCAGTTGGCATGCAGTTATGTTGTGCATACTGATGGATATTTTTTCCCTCTGATTATTTCAGGAAGTCTTTGTAAATCTTTTGTTAAACAGAAGTATAAGATGCCTGTGCTAGACACAATGTTTGTTAGAAAGAAACATCGTGGGAAAGACTCTGGTCTAATCATGTTGGAAGACTTTGTTGATTCCTTTACTGAAGAGCCTCTTGGCCTACAATATCCACTGTCACCCTTCATGTATACAGGCAAGCTCTTTAATTTTTTCTTCTGATCTTCTTTGCGATTTCTTTACATGTCCAATTGAGTGCAGTCATTCAAGCTCTATGTTTGTGGCCTCATCCTCAGGCTGTACATTAAACTTCCTGCGCTTCAGTGAAGGCTCGAAATCCCAATTTGTTTAAGATGAAGTAGTTCCTGATTCAATTTTTAATCCTCTATGTAAGATAAGATTATACAAACTCTGTTGGCTTTCTTCTACTGTGAAGTTTACCCCTGTCCAGTTTCCCCCAACAAGCCTGTAGTATGGGCTGAGGTGTTTCTGTGTGGAAGCTAATGCATATCTGCCTTGTAGCACCTTTTACTTGCTCACACATGAGCCTCACGTGGTTGTTTAATTCATGCTTTCTCTTAGCTTCTGGTCAAGAGGACATACTAGGCTCTGTTTTGACTTGTGTATGAGAAGGCATAGTTCTAAAATAAAAGAAAAACATGGATCTTCCATTAGCAACCTAAGAGGACTGTGTCATGTAGGAAATTACATGGATCCTGGAAAGTATGTTCTTGGGACTGTATTCAGACAAGAAGCACATTTCTTTTGCCATATTTCTCAAGGTGTGTTCTATTCTTTTACCATTTGCCAGGATTCCTTCTATGACCATTTTTATTTGGCCTTCTTCACCAGTGGAAATTTTCTGCTGTTCTAAGCACCATAGTCTGTCACTGGCTCTGATAAGACCTGATTTGTTAGGCTTCAACCAGGAAAACTACTTGAGCAGAATTTAATGACTAATTCATTTCCATGGTCAAGAAATGAGGCAGTGGGGATCTTGTGCTCTGAGACTGTACATCAGTAGTGAACCAGGTGAAAAATGGTGTATTTCCTAGCAACTGTCACAGAATAATATCAAAGCATGCCTCATCCACCTGTATGTTTGATACAAGTATAGAGAGAAAAGAGATGGAACGACAGCAGAGTAGGAAATACTCTAGAAGTGAGTAGTGATTAACCATTCAATGGTAACGTGTTAACATTCCTAGAGAGTGCCTTTCTCAAGTGCCTACTACAGTGTGGGGTGACAAAAACCACTTGACTACATCCTCTGCTTAAGAACCCTTCTGTCCTTAGTTGGGTCTTATAATTGGCAGGAACAGTGACCGGTGAAGTTGCAAAACTCTCAAGTGGTCACCAGGAGAAGAAAATCTCATACGTATTTGTTTGCAGTTTAAGATAATAATGGAAAGTATTTCAGCCTGAAGAAAAGATTAATTAAAAGGATGTGTAGGGTAAAGCAATATTGTTTATTTTAGACTTGATGATTTTGTTATGCAGTTCTTTCTGTTGTTTGTATATGATGGTAGATTTCAAGATGATTTCAGACCAACTTTAAAAACTGAAGTATAGCTGAGTATATCATATCTATAATATAGCATTTTTTCTTATGTTTTCTCAGCTTGTAAGCAGTACCTTGAGAAGTACCCTGGGGATAAAAACCTTCTGTGGCAAGTGGAGGGAGCAGGAGATTGGTTCCAGAGAAAGTCTATTATGTCTATAGTGCAAAAGGAAAATCTCAAAATTGCAGGTATGGATTTTTTTTGTTGTTTTCTGACACTTTGTAAAAATTGAACATACACTCTAGAAGAGTGACTTCTGTGAACACTGTACAAACTAGCAGAAAGATTTTTTTTTTTGTCTTGAGATCTGAGAGATCATATTTGGAATGGTGTTGTGGTTTAACCCCAGCTAGCAGCTAAGTACCATGCAGCAGTTTGTTCACCCTGTCATCCCCTGTGGGATGGGAAGGAGAGTTTGAAAAAAAAGTAAAACCCATGGGTTGAGATAAGAACAGTTTAATAACTGAAATAAGATATAATAAATATGCTGAAAAGGGAAACAACAAAAACAGAGGAATAAAACCCGAGAGAGAAGTGGTGCACAGTGTGATTGCTCACTACCTGCTGATTGATGCTGAGCCAATCCCCAAGCACCCATCAGCTCTTTCTAGCCAACTGTCCCCAGTTTATATACTGAACTTGTTCTGTGGTGTGGAATATCTCTTTGGCCAGTTCAGGTTAGCTGTCTTAGCTATGGTCCCTCCCAGTTTCTTGTGCTGCTTGCTGGCAAAGCTTGAGAAACTAAGAAGTCCTTAACATAGGATAAACACTATTCAGCAGCAACTAAAACAGTGTGGTATCAACGTTATTCTCTTACTGAATTCAAAATGCATCACTGTGCCAGTTTCTAGGAAGAAAATTAATTCTATCCCACCTGAAAGCAGGACAATATCCACTCTGTCTTGTCTGTATCTTTTACATGCTCAAGTTCCATTCTTTTCAATAACCATCACCTTTCCTGTCTTTTGGTATATACAGACAAATCACACACATATATCATTCCCATTGTCTATGGGCCATCCCTATAAAATGTCTGTTGGCTTCATTTAGTCCATGACTTTGAGCTCCATCTCTCATAACAGTGTTCTGGGGCAGAAGAGATTTTGCATTGACTTGGACTGTGGCATGGTGGAGCCAGTTCTGCTTCCGCCATGACTGCACTTGTTTGGTTTCACAAAGTTAATTCTTCATTGATCTGTGATTTTCACTGTAATACCCTTGATAGGATGATTGAATGGGAATCAGGTTTGGTGAAGACAGGTGCTGTGAGGTACCCAGTTCAGTGATGGGCATATGTCTTAGGTTACATGGAAGGTGTAACCAAAAGTAAGTATTCTATTACCATCTCCATAAGCTGTGAAGAGCAGGTGGGGAAGTGTTCAACATGACTCGGCCCTGATAACACCATCGAGGGGCTATCTCTGCTAATGGGCCATCAAGGTCTTGGGTCTCCGGACCCATAAGATTACATCAGCCCATTGTGACATGCCCTGCCCAGAGGGGAGGAACTGAACATTCCTACCTGCATATAAGCTGAGTCTTTGGAACACTGGGTACCACTTCCACTGGACTCCCCGAGGAGAAGAGCTCAAGAGTCACCACTGGACCTCCAGAGACAGACCAGATTATTATTCAGGGTCACCACTTCAACCAGACCACATCCATCACTCCAAGGAGACTGCAGGCACAAGTTAACTGGACTGCTCTCACCACTCTGACCAACAGGGTAGAGGGTTGTATTCTGGTTCTATCAGTTTGAGCTGAGGTTTCTGTATTAATGCCTTTAATTTTTCCTATTAACTTGTAATTCTGACTTGGAATCTCTCACAATGTATTTGAGACGAGTCAATTCTTCCGCTGGTTTACTTCCAAACTAGCACAGCATATAACCATGGAAGAGGCTGTATACAGTGTTATATGTCCATTAATATCATACAATTTCATTTATTGGCAACTTTCACCCAAAATCAAATCCCCATAAGGTATGCAATGGACTTTCCCATCTTCCAGTGTTGCCCCCTAAGTGCACCCAGATTCCTGAGCAAACTCAATTCCATAAATTTTTTTGCCTTTGCCTGAAGTAGGAATAACCCAGACTGTTTCCCCCTGCATATTTATACACACTACAGGAAATTTATCCCTTTCTACAGTGTGTATAAGTTTGGATTGTGCCACGCCAGACTGACTGTCAGATTCCCTAGTGTTTACTTACCAGGTGGCTTCTGCTAAATGTACGTCCCTATGTTTGAAGGTCCTGCCCCCCACTACTCCTGAATAAATGGGTAACAGTCTGTTGTATAATTCCATTTTTCTGAAGGCTGGTACATGACAGGGAGTGTGACATTCCCACTCAATGCCATGTTCTTTGGCCCAGTTGTCTATGAGATAGTTTAGGAAATGAATCCCCCTATTTGATTCTGGAATTTCTGGGACACCGTCACCTTCTTAAGTCTTCCTTCTTAAGGCTCAGTATTGCTGGTGGTAGCATGGGGCACAAGATACGTTCTCTCCCCTCTATGGGTTGCTTCCACCATTATAAGCACATGAGACTTTTCTTGGCTGATTAAGGACAGCATGCTATAGTCTATCTGCCCAGTCTCCCCATATTTATATTTCAGCTGTGTGGTAGTTTTGCCTGGCCCAGTTTTTGCCAGTGAACAGGGTGGGGTACAAAGATGGCTCCTGCATGTCCTGAGTAAAGATTCTGGAAATTTTCCACCATGTCCAGCAGAGCCAGTCTCTGATGGCTGTAAAATGATGGACATGCTGCTGGTAAAACCTGGGCCAATTAGAGATGTTAGTTACGCCTCTGTGAAAACATATTTAAGAAGAAATCAAAACAATGTGAGCACGCACTTCTTTTTAGCCAGGGAAGGAGGAGGAGGAGGTAAAAATATGTGAGGGAGAACAACATGGAGGCACCAAGGTCAGTGGAAAGGCAGGGGAGGAGGTGCTCTAGGCGCCAGAGCTGAAAACCCTCTGCCAGCCGTGCTGAAGACCATGGGGGAGCAGGTGGTCCCCCTGCAGCCCACGGAGTCCAGGGGATGCAGAG
>VZRL01004804.1:34889-97729 GCA_013397895.1 Origma solitaria
AATAGAGAAACAGTGTCTGCAGTAGAAGAATTGCGATGGACTGACCTAAGAAAACCCCACACCCTGCCCCTGCCTGGGAGTTGTTAGTTAGTTAGAAAGGAGGGAGGGGGTGAGCTGAGAAGTGGTGCCTTAAGAGGGAAAAGAGGGGTGAGTGAAGAAATGGTGTCTTAAGAACTTATTTTTATCTCCAATTTATCCTCTGACTCTGTTAGATTAATAAATCACTTTTTTTTGCAACTTTAAGTTTCCTGCCTGCTCTTGCCCTGAATCTCGTGCGGCCCTTATCAGTGATCTTATCTCAACTCGTAAGTCCAGTGTTTTGTGTTAGTTTTTCCTCTCCTCTGCATAGCTGCAGCAGGAGAGAGCATAGAAAGCAAACGTCGTAGGTGCCTGGCATTTAGCCAGGGTCAAACCCACGACAAGCTGTCTTTCTCCATACCAGAGAGGCTCTAACCTCTTGGCCTCTTTAATTGCAGTGCATGTTTCACATTCATGGATAATCTGTGCAATTGTGTCCATGGTCAAGTCCACCCCTGGATCATGTGTCCGTCTATAATTTGCCTTGATTGCCTGAGGTGTCATAGGTACACCAAGCTAGAAATCATTTGCCCTTACATGGCCAATTCTGATCCATCTCAGTCACTTCAATCTTAGTAGCCTGATGCACCTGCTGGTTGTTCTAATGTTCTTCAGTGGCCCAGCTCTAGGGTGTATCAGTCTCTGTGTAAGATACTTTCAGAGCCAGGTTCTCCACCTAGACAGCAGTATCTTGTCACAATGTGGCAGCTCAGGTGGGTTTACCTTTGTGTGGCCAGTCATTCTGCTTCCATCCCTGCCACCAGCCCCACAGGGCATTTGCCACCACACATAGAGCTAAAGCATTTTTCTCATTCAGCAATGTCTAAAGCCAGCTGGATGGTGGTCACCTCTGCAAACTCACTCAATTCATCTTCCCCTTTAGCTGTTTCTGCAACTAGTTGTGGGAGATTCGATCTCTGATCCTTTCCTACAATGTGGCAGACCTATCAGTAAATAAGGCAGGTTGCTTCTCATTTTCTGGTAGTTCATAACACAGAAAGTGAAGTCCTCTTCAGTATGAGTTACCTTCTCCTCTAGTGATGGTCCATAATCTTTTCAGATCAGTCCTTCATCGCTTTTAACATTCCTGGACAATCTGGTTGGTGCAGTATTGCTGCTGGTGCACTATTGTGGTAGTGACCGGCGCCTGCTATTATTCAACAGCCCCACAATAGAAGGGTCCTCTGAAAGAAAAGGCCAGGCAGACAGCTTAATTTCCTTGGTTTCTGAAGCAGCTATAGTGAAAGCGCAATCATACTCTTTTGGGTCCTTGAAATACCCTCTCCTGAGAGAGTCTGTGCCAAGGATGCATGGAGCCTCTGGGCCAGTCACAGTGGCATGCTTTTGCCACACATTTCCAGTCAAGCTAGTCTCAGCCTCCAATAAAGTCAGCTATTTGGATCCCCCTGTCACTCCAGAGCTACAAATGGGTTCTTCCACTCTATAGCTTGATGGCATTATGGCACAATGTGCACTAGTGTCTATTAGAGCCTTATACTCCTGTGGGTCTGACATGCTGGGCCACTGGATCCTCACAGTCCAGTGAACTTGACCAGTCCTCTTCTCCCACTGACTGGAGGCAGGGGCTGTCTAGTTCTGGATTTAGAATTCTCCACCCACTTCTTCTGAAAAAGTATTAGAATTCTTTACCGTAGAATCAGCACTAAGATTGGCCGTTCGACTGTCTGGGGAGCCGCCTACTAGAGACTGGAGCAGCAATTTTCCCAGAAGAATCCACATTTGTGATTGTTTTTTCTTGCAGTTCATATGCCCATACCTCCACGGTGGAGGTGGATTTTCCATCTCATTTTTCCATATCCTTTCTGTGGTCCCACAGATAAACCCACAGGATTTTAAAAACCATGCTGTGTTCCCTTTATCCTCTCTCTTGAGCAAAAGAATGCTTATTGTTAATACCTGAGTTACTTGTCTGTACAGGTGGGGAGTAGAATCTATCTTCTTTTTGTTGCTGGAACTCCTGGAACTGTTTTTCATAATTTTTGAACAAATTTTTTCACAACTGAGAGGCAAGTCCATAGGTAGGAAGAGAGATTTCCTTTGTATTCCCAGAGTTAGCAAGCCCTTTCATCCACCATTGGTGGATTCCTCATCTTTCCAGGTCATTAATGCCAATGAATTGGCACATGATGGTGTGCTACATGTACGAATTTCTACCATGTGGGTTATGTGCATTGGGTGTTGTCTAGATATGTACGTGACTGCACATTGTTTGGGTCATAACTAGCACAGCTAGTGCCCTAAGGTGCTAGACACCTCCTCCCTCCACTTGCCTGGATGACGATGGAATGCCTTCCTTGAAGGGATACCTTTCCTTAACACTTGAGGAGTGACTAAGTGCCACATATCTGCTTGCTCCCCCCTTAGTGGAGTGGGGAGGAGAATCTGAATAGAATGCAAAACCTCTGGGTTGAGACAGGAACAGAAGCATAATGTAAAAATAATTATAATGAAAAGGGAGACAACAAAACCAGAGAAATAAAAACCAAGAGAGAGAATTGATGCACAATGCAGTTGCAGTGATTAGCCCCTCCGAGTTTATATACTGGGTATGACATTGTGGCATGGAATATTCCTTTGGTCAGTTTGGATCAGCTGTCCTGGCTGCATTCTCTCCCCAGCTTCTTTTGCACCTGCTCACTCAGTATAAAAAAGTGAAAAGTCCTTGACTTAGGGTCAACACTATTTAGCACAGCTAAAATATCAGTGTATTATCTCACACTAAATTCAAGGCACAGCATCATATGAGCTACCAGGAAGGAAATTAACTCTATCCCAGCTGAAAGTGGGACAAATGGTTAATTGTTATATGAAGGTACTCTAACTTTCTCTCTCCCTGTTTCTTCTTTTAAATCTTCACAACAGAGGCCTCAAAGAAGGAAAATAAGAGTTTTCAAGCAGGGGATAATTTTTGTCAGTCTGCAGTATCTGAAGCAAGTGGACCAAGGACTGAAGTAGAAACACAGCTAAGTGTAGGTACACAGAGTGTTACCTCTTTTTTTGATTGCATTATTACTGTAAAAGAAGTTATGAAAAAGATTTATTCCCCATATCATTAGAACTAAATTGTCTCAAGACATTCTGTACATAAAAGACAAATGGTTTTGTTACTTTCTGTGTGGTGTTATGCTTCCCAGTGATGTAATGCCAATGACTAAACTGGGTTGGTGTGGGGTTGTTTTGATTTTCCTTGTTTTGTTTTTTGTTTGGTTGGTTTTGTTGGGTTTTGTTTTGGTTTGGTGGGGGGGTTTTTTGTTTCTTTGTTATGATTTTGGGGACTTTTGGGGTTTTTTTTTGTAGGCAGGTGGGGTTTCTTCATGCACGTAGAGAGCCAGTGCCACAGATGTCAGGATCTGCAATTTGAGCTGTTTAGTAGCCGATTACATAAAGGAGATTATTTGAGTGTCTCTGAGATTAAACTGTTTAGAAAGGCCATTTTTAGAGGTACATACCCATGTCACAGTTCAATACAATGGGAGATACTGAGTTTGCATTGAGAGTTCTTCATTGTCCGTGCAAAAATACTTCAGCTTTCTTTTTATGTATTTGATATATCAACCAGATTACAGCTGTGCATGGATATGTGGTCATGAATATATTTGTGTCTTTGAATATTATGAAGCTCTTCCTCTATGTCATTTGTGTTCTGAGGCCACGCAGAATGTGCTTGACAATCATTTGTAGCTCCAAATACCATGAGCATGGATTTGTGTGCTTTAGCACTGTCTGTAGTATTGACATGACCATGCTTTTGTAGAAGTTAATGCTTTAATTAAAAATGGGAAATAATGGCTAAATCAATACTCTCAGCTATTAATATTTAAATTTAGATTTGGATTTTAATTCAAATTTTCCTAAATGAGAGAATTAATATTTCCCCAAGCAAAATTGACAGAAAAGTAGTGATATTCTTAATCTCTCAATGACCAGAAGCAATGACTCTTAGTTGTCTTTCCTTTGTAACAGTGTCTTTAGCATTATCTCTGAGTTTTAGATAAAGATTCCAATAATGGCCATATCAGCAAAATGATCTAAAAACTTTCACATTTTGGTTATAGACGTATATGCATATACTTGGAGAAAATAGCAGACCAATAGTAGTTTGTCTTGGTTTGAAAGACAGGTGCCTGCCAGGGAAGGCAGGAACATCCCTTGGAAATAGAGAATATGACCTCCCTTCCCTCCAAATTATTATAACTTTAAAATCAAGGGGCTCTCAGGCAAAAGATAGGGGGAAAAGAAATAACAGTTCTTTACCAACGTTTATAACAAGGCAATAATACAAAAACAACAGTTTAAACTGACAAAGTCAGACTCCAACCTGCCACCCTGTTAGGGTGGTGCTAGCAGTCCAGTTAAATAGTGGCTGCAGTCCTGTGGAGTGATGAATGTGGCCTTGTTGAAGTGGTGATTCTGCAGAAAAAGTCTCGTCAGTCTCTGGAGGTCCAGCGGTGACTCTTGAGTTCTTCTCCTCGGGGAATCCAGTGGAAAAAGGTAGTCCCGTGTTCCAGAGTCTCAGCTTATATGCAGGTAGGAATGTTCAGTTCCTCCCCTCTGGGCAGGGCATCTCACAATGGGCTGATGTACTCGTATGAGTCACTCCCGCAGACCTTGATGGCACATCCGCAGAGATAGCCCTCGATGGTGTTATCAGGGCTGGGTCATGCTGAACAGAAAGAACAGTGCCCCACCTGCTCATCACAGCTTATGAAGATGGTAATAGAATACGTACTTCTGGTTTCACCTTCCATGTAACCTAAGACATAGTTCTTTTGATTTTTGTTGCTGTGAGTTAAGAAGCAAGCCCTGCCTCTTGCCTTTTTCTAGAGGAAAAGACAGTAGATGCCAAAGAGCTCCAACTCATAGCTTGGTAAAATTTCTAGCAGCTCTATAATTGCCACCTGCAGTATCTATAAGCAGTTCTGCAATGGTTTGAAAATTGTTGGACCACCTAAGAAAATACAACACCCCCCCGTCCCCCGGACCATGAAAAAGCATTACCCAGCTTTAATTTTCACCTTTCACTATTTTGTGTGTTTTGATTCTAGAATAATTTGTTGTTAGTCTACAAATTCTTATGTATTTAAAACTCACTTGAAACTGCTTCAAGTAACAGAATGTAGACATGGCCACCTTTTGCTGGCCTTCTTCCATGGTACTGGAAGTGAGACTGGAAAAGCGGACCGGCATTCTGATTATTGGCTTTCCAGATTACTTCTACCAGCTTAGAAAGAGAAATGTACATAACTTTATTTTAATGTGTACTGCTTGTACTTACTTTCATGTATCAAGTGCTGAATCCTCAGCTGACTTGCAGAAAAAAATTAAGGTATTGGGGTGGTGTGGAAGAACAGGAGAAAAAAGCGTTCTAGGGAGAGGGACCTAAGCAGGCTCTTGTGCTGACTGTGCATGTAAGCTGCATTAGAGCTGAATCACCAAGTTCTGGTTTGTCTTCTTTGATAGACAGGCGTCTGCTAAGGAAGGTGGGAACCTTCCTTAGAACAGAGAATGTGAATCCCCTTCCCTCCGAGTTATTATAACTTTAGAATCAAGGGCTCTCAGGCAAAGGTATGGGAAAAGGAATAAGAGTTTTTTACTAGTATCTATAATGAGATAAACAATCAGTAACAAAAAGAACAGTGAACAAAGTAAAAAAGGTAAACAAAACCAAAAACTCAGTGGCAAATGTCCCTGGGCTACCAGGCACTTTCCCGGTTGGTGCAGTCACGGTCACAGCCAGCAGGGGCGCTGTTGGGCTCCCAGCCCAGCAGGGCAGGTGCGATGACTCCCGGGGAGCTGCAGATGGCGCTGTGGCGCGAGGTTGGATCTGTGCCGCGCGTGATGGCAGGCGGGCTGGAGAAACGTGGAGCGCAGATGGATGGGGTACAGCAGAGAGCCCAGAGCCGGGAGATGGAGTGGCCGGGTCAGCACACCCGGGCCAGCCAGCAGAGGAGGCGGCAGGAAAACTCCGCAGTTAGGGCAGGCAGAGGGCGAGGTGGTGGCAGGCAGGGCGCCGGGCAGCAGCAGCAGGCGGGGGTCCCGTTCCACTGCAGCGCAGCTGGGAGATGCACCCTCCTGCAGGGGAAGAGAGGATTGGAGTCCCGTGCCCCGAGAAACTCACTCACCAGGTAGAGAAAAGCTAGGGCAGAACCGGGCTTCTCTTCCTGCAGTCGCAGCCAAAAAGACCGCCGTTTTTTCCCACTCCTCTCTCCTCTGAACCCCGGCGAGGAGTGTCTCGTTATCAAGTTGTCCAATCTCTTGTTCCCGTGTCCGCCCAGCCAGAAAGTCTTTGTCTCTTTTGTGATAGTAAAGGGCCCCTAAGTACCGATCGTTAGTTACCTGGCAACAGAATGGTAAAAATTCCACTCCTCCCCCCCAACCTTCAACATGGTTTTTCTCATTTTTTACATGGGTTGCCATATTCCATTGCGTGTCATGATAAAAATAAAACTGTAGAACTGGATACAAGTATAAAAATAAAACTTTACAGTTAAACTTTGCTAGCCACTGTTTTGTAGTCCCTCGGGTTTATACAGAAAGGGGAATCAAACAGAAAAAGGCTCCTCTAATTTAATTATGTGGATGCTTACTATAGACAGAATTCTTAGGGAAAAAACTTGGTAGTATTGTTTATAGTGACAAGTCTTTCAAATCTTATCTTCTATGTTGAGGCTAGAAGTAAAACACAGAAAAGTTAGTTATCCATGACATTGAGACAGAAAACTTAGATATAAATTAAGAATTATTGTAGCTGCTGTTTTATAGGAACATTACTATGAAATAGTGCTTTAGAAAGATGCAAGCAACGGCAGGACAATGAAGATATTTTGGTAAATTCAGAAAATTTTAGAATAACATTGGCTTTGGTTTTGCTTCACAGGCTGACTCTCAAAAAGGTAAAGAATCAACAGATGTCCATGCAAGCACATCTGAAGGTAAAAATAACCTTGATTATCAGTATTGCAATTATTGTAGATCAGTAGTTTTGCAGGCTATTTTACAGCTTTCAATTTTACTGCATTCATCTGCAAAGTGTATAAAAACAGTTTTATAGGTTTAAAGGTTCTGAGGCTCAACTCAAACCTTTTAGAGGAATTCAGATAAAATTGTTATGAGTCTTGGTAAAGATACTATTCAGAAAAAAAGTACCACAATGAAATGCTGTTTTAGTGGTACACAATTTCTTTCATGAACTGTTTTGGGTGGAGAGGTTATATCTAGATCTTAGACTGAGTGTGTTCACTTTAATTTATTTTGGTTTTTTCCTTTTTGATATTATTCTCCTAAGACCCTAACGCAACTCATGTTTCCATCTGGACAAGAAGCAGTCATTTAAAACGTCAGAGGATAAAAAAAAATAGACAGGAACCTGGACCTGAAACTTCCCAAAGAGATGAAGAAAATGCTCTTCATGTATCCAAAAGCAGGTACCAGGAGCCCATTTTTGCTGATTTCGTAGTTTGTTGCTTGGGCAGTCACAAACTACATCAGTGTCTCACAGTGTGCAACTGGAGTATTTTCTCCTTTCTTTCTATTTTACCTGCTTGATTTTAAAATTACTGAAAGAAAAGTCTGATGCAAGAAAGACAGAAAAGTGAGACGTCATCTGAAGAGTGACAGCACCAAAATGTAATACCTGCGAAAGCTCAGTAGATACTAGAAATAATAGTAGGAAAATAGTAGGATGGCTGAGAGTGTCGTGTTGTAACTGAATGTGTGCAGTGATAAAAATATCTGCATTCACAGCTTAGTTTCTTGAGATAATATATCTGGACTTGTATCCATAATACTCTGTGTTATCTTTGAGGAGGTTCCCTTCCTGACTTCTTGTTATGGTTGACATACTGCAGTAAAATATGGTCTGCCTGTTCAGTTTGGGAGCTGGCCACTGCTTGTCAGCTAATGACAAGAGTTACAGGGAGCCATATGTCTTCAAAATAAAGCTCTTTGCTCAGACAATATTTCAAACCACCATATCCGGTCTAACACCCTGAAAAAAACCCAAAAGTATTTCCAGTTTAAGTGATGGTATCCTGTGTAATGATCGTCAGATGTGGATGTGAAGAGTAGTATGACTTCTGTGCCGTAACAGTTCCTAGAGATCAGGGCTTGGACTAATAATTTGCACTGGCTTCCTTTCAGAATGCCTACTTTAAGTAAATAAATAGCCCCTTCCTCCCTCATAGACACACTGTGTCCACCCCACCCTGCTCCATGTATATGTCTCCCTCTTGTTCTGTTCCAAAGAAACTCACTTCAACCCCCAAAGCCTCTTTCAACAAACTGAAGATAACTTGATTATTTTCTAGAAAATCACTCAAGCTTGTTCCATTAGGTTTCTTTAAACAGAATTAATGTGGTGTTTTCTGTCTGAAGTTGAGGCCTTCAGCTAGGTACAGCCTCATTTTTGTGTTAAATTGCTCTCTGGAACTACAGATATTGTATTGCTGTGCTACACTGTCAGTGTACTGCCCTAAGCTGGTTCAAACAGGCGAAGTGGCACAGTTTGATGCTGCCACAGCTTAAGAAATGCTTTACCCTGTTACTACTAATAATTAGCTAGTTGGTATGAGAGGAGTAACCTGATACTGAATGTTAAATTTTGGGCCTTGCAAAATTAAGCCAATGAGGTGTTGCTGTTACACAAGATGTGTTACATGGTGTTTTTAAGCAGAGCTAAGGGGGATGCTAAAATGAAGCAACACAAAAGGATATCAACTTTTCCTTCCTTCCATGCACATCAACAAATGAAACAGGGTCTTCTGTTGTGGACTTTTCCTATGGAGTGTCTTCATCTCAAGACTGGCATGTAGGATAAAACCCTCCAGTACTGTTTTTACTATGAGATCACAAAGCAGACTCCTGCATGTACTTTTTTCTTTGCTTGTATGTAATAGTTTCAGTTCATCTGAATTTTATAATCTCAAAAACAAGAACTGAATGTTTGAGTTACTGGTACTACCGTGCAGGTGCACCAGCACTTCATCTTTAGCTATTTGCTAATGTAATCTCTAGCTGTTGGCAACTTCTTCACCCATTATGTGTTTTTTGCTTTGAATTATTTTCCAGTCATGGTCTTTGTAATATCTGTATTTTCAATGATTATACAAATGTAGTTGCTTTCATAGTTCCATCATTTTAAATAGAAGTGAGACAGATATAATTTTATAATTGCCAAAGCAATTTTCCTAGTTGATGTTTTTTCCTAATGAGGAGTTAGCCATTTTTAGGTGCATTTAGTTTTCTTGATTATAATTTCCTATGGGAAGCATGCAACACAGCTCTTTATAATTGGTCCCAAAAGAATTTCCCTGCTGAGATCACCAAAGTTATGTATTAATCTAAAAGATTGAAAGATATATCTTAATACCTGCTACAGGTGGGAACCCCTTGCCCGAATATCTGAAAGCTCTGAAGACGTGGTAGAAGTGCCTAAAGCGGATGCTGTTGAGAAGGATGAGGAAATAATTGTTGAAAATGAGGGCCAGTCTGACTTAGAAGAGGAGATGCAAGTATCACCCTCTGAGAAACAAAGTGAGACGGAGGTGAGCTGGATGGGATAGCAATAGCAACTAAGTTTGGAATGCAACTACAGTTTCTGTTAAATATGGTCCTTGTTACCTTGATCCATATGACTCAACTCTGATTTTTCGCACCAGTGCTTCATTTAGAAGTGTATCTGAGAAGTTAAGGCTAGTATAGAATTAGTTTCAGGGAATATTTCACTGTACTTATTTTGATCAATAGTGTTTATAGGATCTTCAGTAAGGTGAATTTCTAGCTTGTCTGCCGTCCTCATTTTTTCTCCTTGATTTCTCCTAATAAGAAATCCCATAGAACTGGAATAAGGTCAAGATCTATCCTGGTATCTCTCATTAAAAAAAGAAAAAAAAAAAATTCAAAGAAGTCAATAGCTGGTATGCTTCAGTGACTTCTATTGGCTCTTTTTGCTTCTTCACTTAAAACTTGTCTGTTGGATTTAAACATTAAGTTTAAATCCAACTTTTGTCTTCACCTTTTTAACAATTTGAATTTAAATTTCTGAATATTTTTTGTGCCTAACAATGCCTTCAGGGTTTTATGTTCTTACTGGTGGATGAGAAAGTGGATCTTACGCTATATTGGGTTCAAGGAATGACTGCAGCATGCATACATGTGAGATGCATTAAAACTTCTTGTCTTGGCTCCTAACAGTGTAAGCTATGGTAAGAAATTTAGTGCAGGTGACAACAACAAACTAATACTCTGGTTAAGTTAGCTAGTCTATATTAAATTCTGCCTTCTTAGTATGCAATTCTAGATATCTGAGCTATCTGCTTCTCACATTTAGCTGCAAGTTTAGGTCATGGGTACACCCATTAGTGCTGGGGAACAATAGCTGAGCATAATCTTGATTTAGAAATGTTGGTTACTTTTTAGGAAATGCCATCAGAACCTCTTAATGGTGAGGTAGCAGAAGAAACTGGTAAGACCTCACCCATGGCTGAAGGGGAAACAGTAAATGAAGTTCCAAGTGGTGAATCAAAATTGCTGTCTGAGAATCAAGGAAAAGAACCCATAACACTGTTTGATCCATTAATCCTTGAGGCTCCAGCAAAACCTCCAGAAGACACTGAATCAGAGAAGGTGAGAGAACTGAAACAAAATGTGAAGTCATTTTTACTTCACAGTATATTATCTTGTAGGGTTTTATTTCTTTTGTTAAGTAACAGATAGAAAGTAGCTCCTAACATTGCATGAAATTATTAGGAGTAGCAATTATTAGGCCAGATGATGTAAATCCATAAAGAGAATAAACTAGCATTTCTGTTTCAATGTGCAAAAGTGGGACCTAGATGCATGTGATACCCAAAAGAAAAATACATTTGCTACAGTTTGCCTTGACAGTCATGGAACTGCTGTTTGTCACTAAAATACTGGTTGGGAATGAGTGAAAAGTCACAGCCTTATTTTATCTAGCAATTCTTGCCTGATGAGGTGTACTGCTGAAATGTCTTTGCTTTTAAAACACAGGTTTTACTGGTTTTTTCTTTATAGTGCAAAAGCAGATCATTATATGCTAGCAAAATGATAATTGTGCTTGTCTAAAATACTTTTTTTTCCTTTGGGATTAATATCAGAATGCTTTTTCTGTACCTGAATACTCTTGAATAATTGGAAATTCAGAGAGCAACTATGGATATCAAATGCAGGTCACAAAATAGTCTTGGGCAAAAAGCAGGAAAGGACAGTTTTGTCATGTTATGTATGTAGAATTAAAAATTGCTGAATACTGAAATATCCTCTGAGGTTGCTACCTGGGGGCAGTAGTTGTTCAGTGTCTTTTATCTTCAACTAACTGTCCTTTTGATTGTTTTGGCACCCTCCACGCATAGGTTTTAAATGAAAATGATTCAGAAATGCTGACTGAAGAAGTTACATCAGTGGAGAAGGAGGGCACTGAAGAACAGAAAGAATCTGAAAAGACCAGCACTGAAAATGCAGCTGCTTCACCATCAAAGGAAGAGCCTTCTGACAATGGCATGCCCAACTCTGTGGTAACTGAAGCAGCAGAAGAATCTGTTTCTGAACACTTACCTTCCTCATTGGAAGATCAAAATGAGGAAGCAGGGCACAATTTGCAGGAGGCCCCTGCTGCCTTGAGTCAGAGCTCTTTGGTAATGGTTGAACTTGAGGGTGTTCCTTTTCAGCAGCCTTCTGGACAGGAAGCACAGAAGAACCAGCTGGAAGAGCCCTCAGAAGAGTCTACAGAGCAGATGGATCAGTATACGCAGACAGTGGCAGAGCGTGCTGCTGACAGCAGCTCTGAGGAAGCAGAAATTGAGGTACCCATTGTAGATCGGAGAAACTTGCGAAGAAAGGCCAAAGGCTACAAAGGTCCACCCAAGAAAAAAGGAAAGCCAGCTTAAAAATGAAATAGTGATAATTCATCTATTTATGAGAAGGTTATTTTGTGTAAAACATTAGGGTGTAACTGCACCATATCTGGCACTGGACACACGTGTTTAAAATTCTGGGTTGCATTTCTTCTTGGGTTCATCACCTTTCCTCAAGTTTTAGTTTGTTGGTTTTGTTTTTTTTTTAAATTTAACCAGTAGAAATGGAACTTCTTCATAGTATGAAAGTAAATAGCCAGTCTCCTCCCTTCATAGAGGATACATGCTGAATAAATACAGTTGTGATATCAAAGGGAACAGTTTGTATACATCAGGTGTCAGTCATGGAAGAAAAATACAGTGTAAAATCCTGGCCCTGTCAAGGTCCTTTATATTGCTATAGACTTCCATGTCACTAGACATCACTTTTGATTTTTTTTTTTAAAGTAACTTTGTGTTCTCTACTGTGGAGAAAAGCAGAACAAGAAAAATCCTTCATTGCTTCTTGTTCCCTTCCCACAGGTTTAAGAGATTAAAAGAATGTAAGATTCTTCATTCTAGGTCTCAAAATGTACCAGAAGGTGTAGCTCAGTAGATCAATGCAACGTGAGCAGCATTTGTCTTTCATAAGAATCATTTGAACAGCTGAGTTGGTAGAATGCAGTGCAGTATCTGCCATAGCGCTTCCTGATAATGGATTTATTGCGCAAAGATTAAGAGATGCCTACGCAGTAAACTATTTGTAGCTTCCAAAGCATTTGGTAAGCCTAAGTTTTTCCAGAGTGTAAGGAATGTAGCCTCCATATGGAATCATTTGAACTGCCTTCCTGACTACTTGCATGTGTTGAGTGGATAGTTGATTACTTGTTGCATTACAAGAAAAGGATATGACAACTCTTGATCTTGTTTTGGTCTGAATGGAAGTGGTACTTCGTGTTTTCCAAATGCTTGGCTGGTGCTGTGGGGTAATTATTAAAATGTTGTGTCTTCCAGGTGTGTGACTCCTGTGAGCACTGGCATTTCAGATGGTTGTGATGTTCATTATTGTATTAGTGGGTATTTCAGCAAATACTTGTTTGCCAAACTTCTATGCCTTTAGGAGTTAGCAGGTGATACCTTGCAAGTACTTCTGATTCCCACTTTAGTTTTCTAACTTGAGTGTAGTTCCTGGGATGATAGCTTCCCAGTTCATGACTTTTCCTAAAAGCAGCAACCAATTTGCTGTATGCAGACAGGACTAAAACCAGACTTTTCATGCATATTTCCCTTCTGAGGTTTTCTTGGCAAACCATGTATTTAACTTGTCACTCATACCGAAGTTACTTCTTAGTTTGCTATGTGTTTCTTTCCAATAAATGCAGCTCCTTTCGTAATGGGTTAAAAACTCAGAAATAAAAGAACAGTAATGCTAAAAACAGGAAATCACACCACTTTTTGTCCTGTATATGCCTTTTCCAAGATGAGTGAAGTAGTCTTTCACAGTGTCTCAAAAACAGAGGTACAAGGTTCACTTGAATGGTTGCAATGCTGTCTTAACTTTTAACCCTTTATGAAGGTAATGTAAGAATCTGGCTTTGGATTTTTATACTTATACGTTTTAACTCTATTTAGAAGATATTTTAACTATATAAGATACATTCATAGTATTTTTTTCAGCTGATGAAGTGCCACGCTCCTTTTTAATCTGTTTAGAGCAGCTCACAGAAAAAAAACGCATTTAAAAAAAAAATGTGTGTTACCTAAACTTAAGATTCAGGGTGCGTGAGATTACTGAGTTAAATCTGGGTTTCTTGAACTGTTGCACGTAGCCATAGTATCTTATCAACATACATACAGATACTCTTTAAGAACCCCATAACTGATAAGTATTCAAGATCTTTCCTGATTGTGTGTAAACATATTCAAGTGAACCTTAAGCATTTCTAAAACTCATAAAACTTTTTATATAAAGCATATAAGATAAAACTTCTGTTATCTTCTGTATGGCTTCTCTTTTACTGCTGAGATTAATTGTTAAAAAAAAAAAAAGTGAAAACACATCTATTGCATTGCTAAGAACTGGGGATTTTTGAGTACTGCTGGCCTAAAATAGAGCAGTCGTATAGAGTATACTGCAACTCATCTTCCATTTTTAGGGCAAGCTTTACTAAAGATTAATCTTCTGAATCCTTCAGTTGGTACAAATGTATCCACTTTGAAAAAGTTAAGAATTCTTTTGCTTATGAACCCCAGTAATTTCAATGACTTCTAGGTGGATTTTTGATACATATGTTCATCACTTATATTCCCTGTGAGGTTAGAAAACTGTTCATGAGAAAGTGATTTCACTCACTTTTACTTTTCATGGCTAAGTTGGAACAATTTCAATTAGTATCTTTCTTTTGAGACATTTGTAGAGTAAATGCATAAATATTATAAGATTATGGTATTAGGATAGTCTGGATTTCTACGAGAACAATCAAATGTCTGATCTCATTTAAGTGAGTCAGTTTTAAATACTGAACTTAAATTCACGTTTAAAGTATACCTTTGAGTAGATATCTCTATAAATCTGGGGTACCTGTGATAATAGCTGATGGCTAGACTTTCACAAACAGAATGTGGGCAGTTGTGGTGCAATTAGCTATTCCAACAACCAGTACAGTCTTGAAAAATGGACACTGCTCTAACAGTGATTGCAGCAGTACTTTGAACCAAAGGACACATTTTATTTCTATAACAACTTCTTTGGCATCAATCTTTCTCCAGTAAATGCAGAGTAGCAAAATCAAAATACTGACTTTAAGTAATAGTTTTTATTGCTGTACTGATTGTCCCACTGGAACAGTAGTTCATTGAACCTTGTTCATTCTGTTATACTTATGTAAGGGAACATGTTTGACAACTATATTGACAGGAGTGTTTTACCTTGGCGACTATTAACTGTCTTACTATCAAACTCTTAAATAATTTTTAAGATCCTATTGCACCAGCAATGAATGATTAAAACATCAACTTTATACAAGTTTGTACCAAATGTTATTACAACATGCTGTGGAACTATGTGTGTACAGTGAAAGCAATCAGTATTATTTTTGAGCTTTATTTAGTCTAGGAATAGAGTATAAAGAACATTAATTTGTGACTTCAGCCTTGCACTTAAATGGTAAATGGTTTTGTACTTGAATCCAATATTTGTTCAAACGTCTGTCTTGTACTGCTTCTCCCACATTCTCTCCTGGTCAAGTTTCATTTCATGCAGAATTCTTGTTTGCTGTTCTCCTGTTTCATAGCCCTTCGCATGAAAGTGTGTACATCTTATTTCAAAAGCGCTTTAACTTATTTCAAATTATGTCTGACCTTGCTGCTTTTATGTACCATTTCATTTGTAGATGTCAGTAATGAAATTGATCATTTACGTCATTGACACTATTAGCAACAAATAGGCCTAAATTTCAGCTTCCTTGCTTTTAAGTGACTGTTCTACAATATTACTATGGGGATACACTTCTAAATTTATTTTCAAAAATGTGGTGTTAGATGTTTTCTTAACTAGTGATACCCTGTTTATAAATCTTATAAAAGATGTATTGCTATTGCATAGTATTGTACCTTAGTCCTGTTACTGTGTTAAGTTTTCCTTTTTTTCAGTATTGTCTTGGCTGCTTTTGAAATGTTTTGAAGTAGTAATAAACTTTTATTTTGAAGTTATTTGTTGCTTGGTTTTTAGTATTTGAGTCCTTTCTGCTATCTAGGAAGCACATTTTAAAGTGGTTCAATTCACTGGAACTATCATTTTACAATCTGTCTTCTACAAAGAAGTTTAAAAAAATCAAAAATTATTAATTAAAAAATCTTTTACTGATTAAAATAATTTTCTTTATCTAATGCATCAGATTTTATTAAAAGAAAAAAGCTGCAGAATAGGCTCTTCTGAATGTTACTGCATGCATTCTGCTGTTTATATCAGGTATGCAAGGTGAGGTAAACTTAGTAGTTATTAATGTAGTTTGCTATAGACTAGCCGACTAGAAATGTTGTAATGCACTCCCCTACAGTGTGGTACATTAAAATGTCTTAAGTGCAGTTGAGTTATTCAGCCAACAAGTCATGTTTTTATAGCACTCAATGTAGTAAAGTTTTTCAAGATAGCTCTAGGAAATTAAAGTATTCTCATGTTGTTAATGTCCAGTAAAGACTAAAGGAACAAGAGCTTTGCTTTATAAGAATAAATGGAGGTTTATCTGTTCTGACAAAATGCCCTCTCTCAAGCAAACAACATTCCATCTTGTGACCGACCCTCTCTTACCTTCAAATCACTTGTCACTAGAACAAAGTAAACTCTTAAGAAGTTATTAAGTCTAGACTAGGGCAATGTGTTAAACTAATGAAATAATTTGTAACAGGTGCAGACTTTGTGGTTACAGTTATGGACTCTGTGAGATCATGTAAAAAAAGTTGTAAGGATGGTACAAAAAGCAGCTAGCTTGACTTCCTGGCCAGAGTTCCAGATCTGAAACATGACTGGAGAAGCATCTGTGATAGAAGAGGCTGGAGCTGCAATTGTTCTCTGTGGAGAAGAGAAAGCTCAGGAGGGTCTTACCTTGTGTACACACAGCTGGTGGAAGGGGAGTGTATGTCATCAGTGGTTTAGGTTGCTTAAAGAATCACTGTCAAAGGTATTAGCAAATGCAGGTTTAATATAAACTTGCAAAAGGATTATTTTAAAAAGTTTAATGGCAAGATTCACTGTATTACTTACTAGAGAGATGAAGCACACAAAGGAAAATTGAATTAGGATCAATCTAAAATTATTTAGGAATGTAGGATGCAAAAGAGTGAGGGAGACCTGCTGAGTCATGAGGTTCAGGGACGACACCCTTACTTTTCTAGAAGCCTAGAAGATAAGGTTTCTTGCTAATTACACACGGAGAAAGAGCAGGACTTGGCTTGAGATGGGGACATACAAAGGTAGGGCAGTGCTTTTCCAGGACAAATCCTTGTTCTGGCTCCTGGAAATAACCCACAACATGGAACAGAGCAGGCACAGGAATGGGGCTGAGGCCACCCCCATGACCCCACAAAGCCCAGGTCAGGTACACATATGTCTCAGGACCTGTATGCTCCATCAGCTGGATCAACACTTGTGCTCCCTCCCTCCCTCATCTCTCTCTCTTCCTTTTCACCCTACCTTTTATCCAAAACCCACTGGTGAGTGCTTATACTAGGAGATTAGGGTAATCCCCAATTTCCATGCTAAGTATGGAATTATGGGGACCCTCTGACTTTTGTCATTCCAGGCACGTATGAATCTTGGGTGCTCTCTTCTCGTTACGGTTGGGATGCCACAGATTTCCAAACTCCTGATAGAGCATGAATGAGGAGTCCAGTCTTAGTTCTAGATTTTGTCAATGTGTTATGTGTAAAGGACTTGGCAGCACTTAATCATTGACTAGTTTAACTTTTATTAAGTGATTCAATAGGATTTACTCAACAATGACTTAATTACATATCTGAGACGGCAACACTTACACTGTACTTGCTACAGGGTGTTTAAATCAATTCACAGATGTGTATGTGCATATATCAATATATATGGACAAATACATATAAAGATAAAGATACCTCCTAAAGTTCCCTTGAGTTCAGTGAAATACTTGCATTGAATGCTTTTGCGTTTCTCAAGGAGTGAGGGTTGAGCCTGAAGGAGTGGTACGGAGCTATCAGCCCAGGCCCCATCATCAGCTTTCAGCACTGGTCCTCTGAATATCGTGAGCTCGTGTCAGTGAGCTCTGGGAAGTGTTCCAGAGGAACCTGCTGTGCCCAGGAGGGTTAAAAGAGCCTCACTTAGGACCATTGTTCATAGGATTGCAAGATGATTGACTTTAGACATCAGTTAATCTTCATCCTGGCCATAAGTAATTACTGGAATCCTTCCAATGTCCAGTAATAATAATACTGCTCCACACTGGCTATGGTTCAGGTAAGTAATATTCGAAGACTATTGGGGATGGCTGATTATCTCTTGTGCCCCTCCTTGGTTAGGTATCAGAAGCTCCTGTTTGTGGAGTATTTCTGGCAAGCTAAAGGGGAGCTTAAATGTGCAGGAACCATTAATCAAGGCAAAAACCTAATGAGATCACACAGCAGCCTGAGGAGAAGGCAGGGGCCATGTATCACTGCAGGATAGAAAGATAGATTAAGACTCAGTGATGCCTAGTCGAGCACAAACTGGAATATAGGAAATTCTATTTAAACAAAAACCAGTTTAAACTAAAAGCAGTCAAATGCTGGATCAGGTTGGTCAGAGAGGTGGTGTAATCACCACCCTTGGATATACTCAAAACCTGCTGTAGTTTGCTCTGCTTTGACTGGGGGCATGCACTACATAATCTCAAGAGGTCCCTTCCAACCTAACTACTGTATCTGCCACTCAGCCTGCTTTTTGCATGTGTAGCCTAAAACTTTTGTTACTGCAAAAAAAACCAAAGCAAATCTATTGACATTCCGAGTTTCATTTGAAAATTTTCTTCTTGCAGAGTTGAAGGATACTAGTGCCTGCATAAACAAGGAAATTTATAAAGATTTGACTTGTGATCTGTGCTAAAAGCTCCTTGGCTAGAAGTGAAGTACTGTTTAAGAGTAAGAATATAAAATGGTGAGTGTGGTTACTTATAGTGATAAAATACTTCTGTTTACCACTAAATTTATGACTGGAAAATTACCCATGCAGCATTGCTGAAAGCTTCCAGTTTAGCAGTAGCTTTTGATTCTTTTATTTCAAGAATCCAAGCTAAATATATATTGATCAGCTGAGGCTTTCAGCCTTTAGTTTTTCTTCAGTATTTCTCAAAGCCACCAAAATTGCTACAAATAGTTGTAGTATCAGGGCTGTCACACAATTTTCAAATTTCACACATTTTTAAGCCCTTTTAAATTCATACATTGAAACTTCTGAAACTGTTCTCTTGCTTGGAAGTAAGGTGCTACACTCTCCTACACTTATTTTTCCCATTAATGCAGTTGCGGAAACAAAGGGGAGAAAGATTATTCTTTTGCTAAGTTAAGTTGTAAGTTAAGTTAGGTTAAATGCTGTTAAGAGTGTTATTCCTTTTAAATTGTTAAGTTATAAGTTAAAGTTATGAGTGTAATTGAAATGAAGTACTGCTAACTTTGAAAGTTTTAGTCCATATTCCTTTTTATCCTTCCGTCACATGCACCTAAACACACACCCTCCCCACATCCACCCCCTAGATCTTTCTCAGATCATTTCTGTTTCTATTGCCTGGATTTTGTTTTTTGGTTTGTTGCCTTGCATTTTCCTTGGTGTGCCTTAACTGTTCTGTAAGGAATAGAATGAATCTTATCAACGAACTTTGTCATGCTGTTGCTTAATATTAAATCTGTTTGTTTCTGGTGCCCTTGCTGGTGAGTTTTTATGCCATGTCAAACACTCATTTGTAACACACACCCCCATTGCTGCTCACGTGTTCCCAAGCCCGTGATTCTGTGGGGCAAGTATCAAATTTGGTGCTTAATTTCTAATGTCAGTCTGCAGTAAGATTCCAGCTTCCAGCTACAGTAAGATTCTAGCTCTTCTGTTTTCCCAGAAGTAGAGTACAAATTAGCATGCTCTTCTGTACCTCTAGTTACTACAGCGGGACTTTGTGTGAGACAGTGGCTGTATTTCCCATCTGTAGGAATGTGAGCTGAATTGGGTAAAACATACCTAAGCAAGGAAACTGCTACTGTAAAAACACCAAGAAGGTTTAGATCATACCCATACCATATGAGCAAAGCATAAAAATTAAATCTCTTTATTGGGATGAGTGAACATAATACAAAAATGTGAGCAGCTGTTTCTGGATGAAATTCTCCATCAGCTTGTGGGGTCACTGTTCTTGAATAGCTGAAGGTTCCAAAGATCTTGTAAATTTGTGTAAAGTCCACTTATTTTGTAGGTGCCCATATCCAATGCTTGGTATCCAATTTAAACAAGTAGAATTGCATTAATACAGCCATCATTTTCTGGATTGTTAGTTACTTGCGCATATTTTCCTAGGGAGAAAAGGGAATTAAATGTGTACAAAACCTTGAAGTAGTGCATGTGGATTAGATCTATGTTTGCAAGTTCAATCAACAAGTCTCTAAAGTATAGGGACTCAAATGCATTTTGAAATCTAAATCTGCCTTCTACTGAGTTGTAAACTTATGTTCTCAAAGCATTATATTCAAGCTCTTTTTTATAAATGGATCATTTAGAATTCTGAGTAGATTAAAAAAAATCTTACTGTCCAAGTGAACCACTGTAAAATGAAATCAGTCTGATTCTGTGAAGATCACAGAATCACAGAATATGATGAGTTGGAAGGGATGAATCAGGATCCTTTAGTCCAACTCTTGGGCCTGCACAGGACACCCCCAAGAATCACACCATGTACCTGAGAGTTGTCTGAAGGCTTCTTGAACTCTGTCAGGCTTGGTGCTGTGACCACTTCCCTGAGGAGTCTGTTCCAGTGCTCAACCACCCTCTGGGTAAAGAACCTTCTCCTGATATCCAACCTAAACCTCCCCTGGCTCAAGCTTCGTGCTGTTACCTCAAGTCCTGTCACTGGTCATGAGAGTGAAGAGATTAGGACCTACCCCTCCACTTCCTCTCGTGAGGATGCAATGAGACAACAATGACGTCTCCCCTCAGTCTCCTCTTCTGCAGGCTGAATAGACCTAGTGACTGCAGTCAATCCTCCTGAGGCTTCTCCTTCCAGGCCCTTCACCATCCTTGTTGCCCTCTTTTGGACACTCTCCAATAGCTTTATATCCTTATATTGTGGCACCCAAAACTGCCCCCTGGACTGGAGGTGAGGCTGCCCCAGTGCAGAGCAGAGCAGGACAATCCCCCCGCCTTGCCCAGCTGGCGATGCTGTGCCTGATGATGCACCCCTAGCACCTGGGTGGCCCTCGTGGCTGCCAGGGCATTGCTGACTTATATTCAGCTTGCCATTGACCAGGACCCTTTCCATAGGGACCAGATCCCCTTCCATAGCACTGCTTTCCAGTATCTCATTCCCCAGATCATATGCACAACCATCCCAGATGCAGAATCTGTCCATGATGCTCCTACACAGAACACCCACTGAAAATGTAATATGTTTGTCCAGAGTTCACATAGTCTTTACAGACACCTGGCACCGCTCAATGTGACACACAGGCAAGCAAGCTGAGTCTTTGTTCTGAACTTAATCTTTCATTTTGGAGGTGTGAATGGAAAGCCTAAGATTAACACAAAGCTTGTATTTTTAGAGTTGTTATTGCTACTCCTACAGCCCAAACCTAACTTTTAACAATGTAAAATGACTAGAGGATGAGGTCTTAAGAAGACTAAAAACTTTAAAAAGTATTTCTGCAGTATAACTAAATAAACTTACCCCAGATAACTTTGCCGCCTTGTGTCACAAGGCCAAGCTCACTCATGTTCACCTCAATGACGGTACCCTTGGTAATTACTCCCAGTTGCGTATACAAAGGAGATGATGGATTCTTTTTTACACCAAGGATGGGTAGGCAAAAAGTAGCTTTAAGTTCAGGATGTGTTACATGTGCCTTCTTGAAACGTAAGCCCTGTTGCATAAAGAGCATTACAATGAGTTAGTATTTGCTTTAAGCTCTCACAACTGATATAGTTAAATACTTTGAGAATTATGTCCTCAGCTTTACATGTTTAGAGAGACTGGGAAGAACAAAACAACTTAGAATACAGAATACTACCTGCCTACTATAGATTGCCAGTTTTATTTTAAAACCTGACTAATGACAAGATAAAGCTTTCCATGTGTATTTTCAGGATGTAAATATTTAGTAGTAGCCCAACAATAATACTTATTACCTAGGACAATTTCTGTTCCATGAAGAAAGCATGTCAAAAGCATGCCAAAATATGAAATGCTCATCTCCTATGGCACTTTTTATCTAGCGACCTAAACTTGGCAGAGGTTACTTTACCATTACCCACAATAAATTTTCCTGCATCAATAAACATTCTTCCAAGGCTGCTGTGTAAAACCATCAAATTAGTAATGAAGTACAATCCAACAGGCAGCCTACACTGTGATTGTTGATGCCTGTGAGGAAACTGGAACAGGTGTTTCTATAAAAATAACACTCTCTGACTAAGTCCAGCTTTTCCTCCTGTGCACTGCCAGTCTGATAAGAGGCCAGGCACTGTTCCTGCAGGTGCCTAAGCAAAGGTCAGGCTGGAGGCACAGCTTTTCCCTTACATATGGTCATGACTGTGCTTCAAGCTTACTTAAGGCAAAAGGAGGAAGTTCCGAAGTCTAGAACAGAGAGGGCTTCTGCATGCTGAGAGAATCATAGAGTTTGAAAAAGACACCTCCAACTTTAAAAACTATTCAAAGTACCTTTGATAAAGATTTTCCCATGCTAATTTGAGAGCTCATAGCTTTAACTTACTGGCATCATCTGAGTTACAGGAATGAAAACAGATAATTTAATGCAGACCATGATGGCAGAGGCACCTCCCCACCCTCGTGCTATTAGAAGTTTGTATTTTTGCAAGGAACTAATAGGAATGTTCTACGTAAGTAGTGATCAAGTGCATTACCATACAAGAAAGTTTCCTCACCACAAAAAATCAAGGCAGTAAAACAAAAAGAATTATTACTTAATCAATCTTTAAGGCTCAAAAACATTACCATTGGTCGAATGAATCGCTCGTACTTAGGAGGCTTCCTAGTAAAGCCATCTCCAACAAAACAAACTTTTGTAACCATCCTCTTCCATGCCTTCTTCTTTCTCTTTCCTGTACGAATCACCTTTAAAACTTCGGTTTCTCCTTGTGCACGAACCTTTGGCACAGGAACCTCCCATTTCCCCTGGAAGGGGGGTAAAACAAAAAGATGTCAATATTCTTACATGTCACATAGCTAAATGAAACAGGAAAAACCAAAGCATGAAATTAATTTTCCGTAAAGCACAGACCATACTTGTTATGCAACTCATAGCCACTTACTTTAATTAGCACTTAAAAGTTACGAAAATCAAGATATTGCATGTGCTCACATTGTCCTAAACTGTTCAACTCAAGCTTTCATGTTTTAATTAGTCTTTGCTTGTCATGTTTTAATCAGTTTGCTAACAGCAGGCCATTAGGTAACCTGAACATCAGCACACAAAGCAGTCATTGTCACACGTAATTGTAGGTATCTGAACTTTGATACATTTACTTACAGCTTTTTCTTTTCTTTTTTGTTTGATCATGTTAGAGAGGACCTTAGCACGGGACTGGCCCTCTCTGTCCAGCAGGTATGCTGGTACAGCTCCTTTAGGTGTTTTTTCATCACTCTTCTGCTTTGTATTTCTCTTCTCATGCATTTTAATGCTGCAAAGAAAGAAAAGCAATATTAACAACACAATAAAGAAAGACTTTTTTTTAGGAACACCCCTTTAACTTAGCCTGTGCCTGTTCAGATTTTTCTTCCAAGAGATACTTGTAAAAAATTATGCATTTATACTTAAGGAATTATCCTAAACAATCTTCAAGGTGAACTACTAACTTTGCTTAATCTTGTCACTTCGTACCAGGACAGGAACACAAGACATAAACCTCTTTGAGGAATTTCTGAGTGAGCAAAAGCAAACAGCTGAGCACTTTGAGAGATGGTAGCCTTCCTCTCTGCTGAGAAAAAGTAACATTCCACTCATCTTCTGAGATGTGATGGCAATGCTTACATATGTGAAAGATGTGTGTTTGTAAAAGGGGCCAAGTTTTGTTAATTTTGAGGCTCTTTAGGGGGGGAAAGAAAAGACCCACAAACTAGTTAATAAACCCATTACCTTTAACAGCAGCAGAGGAAAATAACTATCTATACTTTGAAACCAACAAAAACAATATGGCGGATAGCTATGAAGTTCATTAGCAATTAATGAAACTGTTGACAGCTTTGATTTCAATTTCTGGACATCAGATACAATTTACAGAAGAATGCTTCTGTTTGTCTATGCTTGACACTGTTATTTATCCTTGAAGACAGGCCTCAGCTTCTGTTCAAATACTATGTACGCTACTGTGTCTTTTCTATTAACTATTAAAAAAATGCCTGCTGCTCTTGCTACACCAACCCAGCAGCTGACAGAAAAGCTCCAAGGAAACACATTCCCTTTTTTTGCCATTATTCTATAGTCACTGTTCCTCCTCATCAACACTTATCTCAGGGAGTACTTTCAGGAGTGCAATTGTTAACATTCATTGAAAAGCGAGGGGGTCTGAAACGTGTTTGCTGCGGCAAAGCCCCCTTCCCTCCTGCAGTCTGAGCGCTATTTAAGACTATAATATGTAACCCAAACAAAAACGAGCTTATTTTGTAACAGTATCAACGTCTCGTCTCATCCTTCAAGGGTCAGGATGGCGGGACGACATCAGAGAAGAGGCGGACACTCACGTCTTCTTCATCTGTATCTTCTCAGCATGCCGCTGCTTATGGTACAGCTTCGCCTTCAGCCCGATCATCTTCTTGGCCTTGCGGGAACGCTCGTGCGCCTCCCGGCCCTCCTTCTTCCTCCGCTTCTCGTGGTAGTCCAGCCGGTAGCCATAGCGCTTGCGGTGGAGCTCGATGTACTCGTTCTGCGGCTGTGGGCACAAAAACAGCGCGGTCAGCGGGCACGGGCGTCCGCGACGCGGGGACGGTGCCTCCGCCACACGCGGAGAGGCGGCGGCCCGCCGGCGGCACGCTCACTGCGGGGCCCACCCGGCTGCCCGTAACCTCTCCGTCCCGCCCCTGCCCCGCCGCTCGCATCCCGGCTCCCGTGTCCCCCGTCCCGTGTCCCGAGTCCCGCGTCCCGAGTCCCGCGTCCCGCCGCCACGGTTCCCACCATGTCGGCAGCCCCGCAGCCTCCTCCGCGGCGGAAAGGGCGGGCCTCATGGAAAGAGGCCCCGGCTGGAAACTCTCCGCCACGCCGCTTTGGTTCCTCTCGGAGCAGAGGCGGCGCTCTGCGGCCCCCAGGAGCTTTGCGCCGTTCTTGGCGAGGCCGGAGAGAGGGGGAGAAACGGAGGGGGAGAGGAACGGAGCAGCAGAGGTCGAAGAGGCGCTTTTTGCCGCCTGGTCTGTCGGGTTGAAGAGGGGGAGTGGAACGCGTGAGGGAGGTGAGGTAGCGGGGGAAAGGAGAAGCAGTTTGCCTTCCGGCGGCTGCCCGCGCGGTTCGGGGCTGGGTCGTGTGGAAGGTCTGGGGGCAGCAAGGTGACTTTCAGCTGGCGCAGAAACGCCCCCGAGGTTCCTAACGCGGCGGGGAAGGCGGTGTTGCTTTGTGGAGCGCCACCGAGGATCGGCCCCCGGCGGCACTCATCTGCCCTCGGCCTGGGGGCTCGTCACGGGCAGCGTGAAGGCACCGCGCCCGTGCCGCATCCCCGGTCAGCAAAGTGCGCCGGCACCTCCAGGCAACGTGTACGGCTCTCAGAATGAGGGGGTGGAGGTGAGCGTGTCCGCTGAGCCTCTTACCCTTCATTGTGAAAGGGTACCACGAAGCGTAAAGTCGCGGGAGCTGGACAGTGACGGCTCCTCAAATAACCAGCAGCCAGCTAGGAATGCTTTTGAAGCTGCTACACGTGGGCTTTGTGTTGCAGTGGTTTTTGGCTATGCTTAAAAGGTCATCGTGCTTAATATTTTCTGTTTCTGTCCTCATTAGGTATTTTGTCCTGCAATTCTTCCTCCCTCAGGACTAGAAAAGCTATTTGTGCTTTGCTGACCAGTAATCGATGCTCTAGAGCTTATCTGAAAGTGAGTTTAAACTCTGATTTTCATTATTCTGCCATTCTGTTTCCTTGAGAAATATTTCCATGAGAAATATATTTAGTTTTTGCGGACATGCATTTATGCTGCATTGTTAAGGCTTAATAGCATTATTATTACAGATCTGACATTGATTTAACCTGTAAAGCAGGAACCTGAAAAATGTTAATCTGATTTCACATCAAAAAGAATGAAGTTTTGTGATTGAGTTATGTCAAATAGTTAACCTGTTTCCTATCATCAACATTATGTACAGTGTTTACTTACTTTGCCAGGGAACAGCTTTAGAGACGGGAGCCAGAATGTTGAGAATTATGGGGAAATTATCTGTGAATACATTGAAGTCATCAAGTTGGTGCAATAAGGTAACCTTTATCCCCATTTAGGTACTCTCTCTGTGAGCAAAGGAAATACTTGGGTTATTCTGAGTAAACTTCTTTAGTTGTGTTGTGTTTTGTTTGGGATTTTTTTGGTCTTTAAAAGTTTGCCTCAGAACAAAATATACTTTCATGTTGGAATAGGACTTCAGAATTGGGAAGTTGAACTTGTAATTTTTGTATAAATTTATTGACTAAACATTTGTGATTGTTAAATTATTTACACAAATAATTAGATGCATTTAAGATAGTGTGGCTATTGACAAAATATTTTGATGCTGCTATAGATTTTTACTGAACATCCTAAATGTTACTGGGGTCGAATGTGGTTTAAACCTCAGTGTGGGCATCACCTTCAAGCATCTGCTTCCATAAAGCTGGTGTTTTGAGCTTGTATAAATACCTGAAAACAGTATCTGTTCCTGTAGACTTTTTTTAAAAAATTTTTCTACAACTATCGAAAATGTAGATACAAAGTGAGTAGTTGTAATGATAAACATTCTATATGATTCTTTTTTCTTTCAAGTACTTGTATTTCAGAAAAACAAAAATGAGGGTCGTGAATGTGACACAGCAAAACTGCAGTCTAAGAAACTACAGTTCTCCACCAGGTATAAGTTTATGTTGTTTTCTTAGCAGTAAGAATTAATTTAAAAGTTAATAAGAATAAAAAATTGATTCTATTTCTATATACTTTCTGTTTTATTGTATTCTTTTGGTCATTCTTTGTAGAATTTAGTGCATGAGACCTAAGTAGAGCAGTTAAATGGCTCAAGGACTGAAGAGTTTTGTGTTGCTGCTCTTTTCTCAGTAGATTCGTTGTATAAAGCCTTAAGAAAATAATAATAAGAAAGGGTACATACTATAAGAAGTCTGGTCAGTTGTGAAGTGTGCTGGAACCCCTCATTAAGGGTTCCTGTAAGCTGCCTCTTTAGTGTCTCTCTGGTGAGACTGATGATCTGTAGATGGTGAAGGAATGCTAGCTTAAATATTGTTGAATTCTTTTTTGCCTGTCAAAGATGAACTAAAGTACTATAACAGTTCCTGAAACACAACTTCAGTAGCTTGAATAACTGAATTTGGGTTAGTTTCATAAAAACTTACCTGGACAACTTCTTTTCCAGCTAAATTGTGTGAGAAAGAATATATCTTTCAAGAAAATAGCAATTAAAATGTCCCAGTCCCATATTTTCTCAACGTAGGTCAACTTGCCTATTATCCCTGAGAATTATGATGTATAGTTTCAAGGCTTAAAGGAGAAATAACTTTTCAAATTTATTATCAGATCAGTTCTGATGAATGTCAGCATTACAGTTGTCTTGAACTGATGTATGCTTCTGCAGAGTAAGATATTACTGTGCTGATTATACTTTTCTGTGTTGGCTTTTTCCTGTTGTTTCTAAATTACAACTGTTATTTGAAGAGTTTCCCTTTTTTGGGGTGGGGGAGAGGTTTATTAAAAATTAAGTGCATATCTTTAGAAATTAGAGGTGGTAGATACTACAGATTGTCATGAATTGTGGCTCTGAATCTTCTATTTTTTAAAATAAGGTTTCTAGAAATTTTCTCGAATATATTTCTGCATTGGGTTCTGTCTGAAAAGTTGTTTCATTTTGTTTCCAGGAGATGTTAAGTCTCTGCATTCTGTCATAAATCCTCATATATCCAGGTACATCAAGTTAGCTTATTGTTCAGCTGTAACTGCAATCAGAACAGTTGATGTGATAAAGAATCCTAGGTTGTTGCTATGCCTGTCACGTGTGCATGTTTAATTTAAAGTTAGTTCTTGCTTACCCTTATCCTTGTGACATTTCAGTATCGAGTGCTTGTTGGTGGCACAGAGGTCTTGGGTTGTCTCTTGTTTACACAATCATAACCAAAACTGGGCTGTTCAGGAAGCTCCAAATCCATGGGGTCGGTGGGAGCTGAAGAAGGGGAAGGATGTCTTGGCACCTAGAGCAGTGTTGTGGGCAGGCCTGTGTGCTTTGTGTTCATGGGAGCACTCGGCCACTTAAATGAGGGCAAGGCAATTAGCGACTAAGCTGCCAAAGAAGTGTCTTGGGGCTGAAGTTCCCTTGGAAGGCTCTGAGGGAAGGGTGTACCTGAGGGTGAGGTCAAGCCAGCGTCAATGGTGAGCATGGGGGCTGATCACAAGCCTCTGCTGTGCAGAGCAAGTGAAGCAGTTCTGGAAGCTACTGCTGAGGTACTTCAGAAAGAAGAGTAGGCTGAACCAGATCAAGGACAGCTTCATGGGAGCTTGGGTGCTATATTTGGGGCATAAAGGGTATATATGCAATAGATTGTTTTGGGCACCTGGTGTCGGGGATTGGGATGGACAAGAGAGGGGAGGGCAGCTTGTGCTTGTGGGGAGGGAAGATGGGTAAGGATGAGCCCAAGAAGTGGCCTTCCCTGAAGTGGAACTTGGAGACCTCTTGCAACACTGTTCAGTACTGCTGATTTGAAGAAAATCCACCATATTAATACTAGCATCCTTCAGTCATAGAATGTACACTGTATCAAGTATGCAGCAGAGGAAAGATGCTATTAATCTGGTGTGGTATTCTTGGGGAATAATAGTTCTTTATGCAAACAAGAATATCACAGGATAAAAACTTTACCGTACTAACCATAATGTTTCTACTTTATGCAGAATTCGAAACATTGGCATTATGGCCCACATTGATGCAGGCAAAACTACAACAACAGAGAGAATGCTGTATTATTCTGGGTATATAAGAACACTTGGAGGTTAGAAATACTTGTTGTATTTCAGTAGGTTTAAGAAATTTAATTGTATACAATTACATCCAGTGCAGTTGCTGGTGGAATACCTGATGTACAAGGCAGTTGTTCCAAAGTTGTGCTGCAATTTAATTGAATTTTAATGCATGTTCCTTTGTGTTCTAAGGCAGTTTTGCTTTGAGATATCGTAGGTTCATATTTTTCTCTTACTTCTAGCACATTGTGTTTTGTTTAATGTTTAATTAGAGAATCACCTTATTTTATTGGTTTCTCATTGGCCATTCTGATAAAGCAGTTTGTTGAGTTGTCTTTTGACCTGTGAAGAAACCAGAGAAAGAAAAAGCATCCATTTCTTTTGAGAGCCATAGCACAGGAAGAATTCCTTTCTACACCGACTTTAATAGAATTTTTCAAGATTGAAATGGTCACAGCAGCATCTGTTCGTGCTTCTTTTTGACATTTTAAATTTTATACTCTGTTCTCTACTGTGTATGACTGATAGAAAAGGTTAGGCTTGTGAAATGGTTGAATTTGGTATCCTGCTAATTTAAAAATGTGAAACTGCTTCTCATGTTATTAAAAATTAAGCAAAACCCGACTTCTTATTTGGTGGTTTGTTTCTATTTTAGTTTTGACTTCATTTTGATTACCAAATTCTAAAATGTCAGTCACATTCCACACAGTGAGTGCAGCAAGGGTTTTTAAAGCTGTAACTGTCTCATTATTTTGGACTTCATTTAGTTTTTAAGATGCTTATGGTGTTACTAGGATTAAGAACAATAAAAAGGTTGTTGGAATTGCTTGTCTTTCACTTGCAGAGCATATATTCCTCAGAAAGGGAGCCTGGGTCAATTACTTGACATGATGTTTTTAAAAAGGCTAATTTCATAGCTTATACATACATATATGTATGTAAGAGGGACAGTATTTCCAGCTCTGTCTTGACATTTGTAGTCAAAGACAATTTCAGATTTTGTATTGTTTACCTACCCTCTCCTGCTTCCTGTTTACAGATGTTGATGATGGGGACACGGTGACAGATTTTATGGCACAAGAGCGAGAACGTGGTATTACCATTCAGTCTGCTGCTGTTACATTTGACTGGAAGGACTACAGAATCAATCTGATTGACACCCCAGGTACTGCTCTTTTTTAGTACTCATAATATTAAGGGAGAGGGGGTAAGGTGGAGTTCCACAGAGTGTCTTTATCTTAAATATGGGGCAAAATTGTTTTAGTTGCATCAGTAAAAGTGCCTATACTGAGCTCTGTTCAGCTTTGGATAATTGTTTGCTGATGCCAAATCTAGCTTATGTAATGTGAGCTAAGATGTTCCACATTAAATTGTTCTCAGTTACAGGATTGTATTGTAATAGTCTTGTTTTTTTCAAAAAGTGATAGGTGTATTTCCCTGCAAATAAAGAAAGAGTTGTTTAGACATAATTTGAAAGGAAAAAAAAAGCTTAAATGTGTAATGACCTCTTGATGTTGACTGTTTGAATTACGATGGTATAAAAGAAAGTTTGTTTTTAAGGTCATGTGGACTTTACAGTGGAGGTTGAGCGTTGCTTGAGAGTTCTGGATGGAGCAGTAGCAGTGTTTGATGCTTCAGCTGGTGTTGAGGTAAAATCAACAGATTTTGTGCGTGTGTGTGCAGTCTGTCATGGCAAAGGGGAGAGATTTTCTCAAATCCTTTGTGTTTGATTAGTCCGCCAGTTCTCCAGGGAAGATGACATCCTTGTGCCCAGTCAGTCTGTCAGTGTCCCATTATGGGGACCCAGGGACCCTTTACTGAACAGTCCACTGGATCAGAGTGTGGTTCAACTATCTTGTTCAGGGTCATATGCAAACAGAAAGACCCCTTCCTGGGGTGTCGTTAATTGGTCTGCTGGTGCCTCAGGAAAGATCCAGGGACACATGCCAACAGCATAAAAAAGATGCCTGCCTGAGTTTCCACAGCGAAGTATGTTACCTGCTGCCAGCAACTGTTAGCACCCTTAAAGGACTCAGACTTAATGGTTTATGAAATAATACTCCTTATTAATATAATTAAAAACTGTGACAGGCTAAGGTTTGAAGAGTGCTGGTAATAACATCTGGCTGCAAAAACTTATTGAAAGCCGTATACTAACCAGTTCTAATCCCTAACCAAAGTTGTCTCGATGTAGTCATTCGGCGTGCATATAGTTCTTACCCAGCAGGTGTCGCTGTGGGAGAGAAGACAAGTTCAGCCCGTGGGCTGATCCCAGAAGTTCGCTAAAGTCTCTAATTTCTCCCTGTTCTTAATCTACTTTTATACTACTTTTGTGTTTAGGTGGAACTTTAGTGACTGTAGTCATGCGTCATGTTCAGTGGGGGGTGGTCATACTGTGGAGGTGTGTTATGTCAGTATTGCATCTGAGCTGACTTTTAAGATGGAGGTGTATGTCTCTGGTCTTACCATGGTTGCTGGTTCAACAGCAAGAAATCTTATTTTTTCTCCTTTGCTTGACATCTGCTATGTGGCTTATCAGTTACAAGGTACCGTTGAGTTCCCCGTCTTGCAGGGATTTCAACAGAGCCTGAACACAGTGTCTCCACTCTGCTCCACCCTCTGTTTAGTCCCTCTCAGCACGTATTATGTGTGAGAAGTCGGGTGTGCTGACCACATCCTATCTGGGGAGTAGCAACTGCATTTCACCCTGTAATTTCCACACCATTATAAATCCTCTTAGAGCATGAATGTACCGTTCCAGTTTTCTCTGATCTTAGCTTCAGTTGCCCTCAGTCATTCTCACACAGCCTCTAACTACTTAAATCAGACTGAAATAATGTACAGAGATTTTGCTCTGTATTATCTTTCTCGATGCTTTTAGTAAGATTCAGCTTCAGGAAACGTAGCATTTAATTTTAAGTCCTGTAGTGCACAGGAATTTTCGTGGTAATAAGCAGCAAATAAGTGGGATTACAATTAGAAGTTTGGGGTGGTTTTGTTGCTTTGTTGTCTTTTACGAATGCTGATTGAGGTGAATGCTTCTGACTAGCTTCACAAATGAAAAGAAATTAATATCTGTCAATTTCTCATTTTCAGATTTCATGTAGAAAATAGGTAATTTTCAGTCAGATTTTCTCCCTCCACGGTCTGAAATGTCACAATGGCCTTTTTAACATAGTGCAGAAGAGGTGGAGGTGGGCTAGAACTGGACCTTTTATAGCATAAGATGTTTCAGTAGCTCAGTCCTGTAGAAAAGTTACATATGAAATCCCTCTTTAATGTGACATACCTTTTTCCAGGGTGAGGGATGAGAGAGCTCTTAATCACTGTAAGTCACTTTATTTGACTTGCTGTTGGAAAACATTTAGATGCCATTAAATATGAACCTGACCTGAGTAATGGCCTCTACCCCCAACAACAGAAAATTAGATCTGCTTTTTTTTTTCTAAAACTCTGTAGCAAATTCTTGCATTATTCCATGTAGTGGAAAGAGGTTGTTTCTGAATCTGAACTGATTTTTCTATATACTTGCTTTAACTTTTTGGATAAAAATACATGTGATGAATGGCTCAGCTGTGCACAAATTACTGTAAAAACCACAGTAGTTTTTACTGTTGTATGTGTAGCCACAGAAATGCTTGCCTGTGTGTGCCTAAGTAATTTGGGAATAAAGCCTAAAGTCTCTACACTACTGAGTTTTTCCAGCATATGCCCCCTGTAATGCTTAGTTTCTCTCCATATTCCCTTGCCAGTATGCCTGCACGCCCTTAGTGCAAGAAAGGGAATGACAACAGCTGAGAGATAAGATGAGACAAAGGTGCTTGTGGAGTTCTTCTGTGCTGCCAGATATGGGATTATCACAACATACTCAGCACAGTTCCCTCCTCTGATCTGACCTTCAGTGGTGTTGGGGAATGTGTAGTCCAGCTATTGACACTAATGTTTCCATTTTATCTTTTGCTTTAGGCACAAACTCTGACAGTCTGGAGACAAGCAGACAAACACCAGATACCACGAATTTGCTTTTTAAACAAGATGGACAAAAACAGGGCAAGGTATTTAGGCAGTTATTTAATTATTGCTAAAAAGCTTGTAAAAGAATGTCTAGCATTTTCCTGTTAAGCATAGAACAACCCAATTGTGTTAATACTTACTATGTATTTTTTGATTATGCAAATGCGTGTTCTTGTGTAATTATAGGAGTAGTTTTTGTGGTAAATAGGGAATGGTGAACCTATTTTACTAATGTCATAAACTTTTGTGTAACCATATCTGTTTTTTTTCTGTAGTTTTACGTATGCTGTTGAGAGCATCAAACAAAAGCTGAAGGCAAAACCTTTGCTATTACAGGTAAGCTTAGAAATTAAGTGTTTGTTTCCTTTCTTTTGAATGGAACTCCTTTCTTATTTTTTTGCAGCAGTCTAAAGTCTCCATTCTGTTTGCAGTTGCCCATTGGGGAAGCCAAGACCTTCAGAGGACTGGTTGATGTTGTGACTAAGGAACAAATAATTTGGAAACCTGCTTCTGATTTGGATGATGGAAAAAATTTTGAGCGAAAGCTGCTGCTGGAAACTGATGATCCGAACCTGTTCCAAGAAGTCCAGGATGCAAGAAATACCTTAATAGAACAAGTAAAGTTCTAAAGTAAATATATAATGTGTTTAAAACCATTACTTAAAGCAGTAGGAAAAATAGGCTGAAAGGAACCTCTGGAGGTGTGTGGTTAAGTGACCTGCTCAAAGCAGGGTTAATTTCAGCATTAGGTCGACTTGTTCAGGCTTGTTCAGTTGAGTTTTCAAGTCAAAGGGTGATGGTTCTCTGTAGGCAGCCTGTCCCAGTCAGTGTTTGATCATAATTTCTTTATGTCCAACAGGAATTTACTGTGTTGCGAACTAAGACAGCCATGCTGGTCCTTTCCTTGTACACCTATGAGGAGAATCTGGCTCTGTTTTTCCTGAAGCAGACCCACTATCACTATTTCAAATAATGAGACAGTATTTGCATCCTGCTTTAACCTTTCCAGTTCGAGACAAATGCATCTCTCTGGGCTTCCAGTTGCACTCCAGCCCCATTAGTGGTTTTCCACTGGAGTTCCTACAATTTTTCAGTCTCTTTTGTGCTGGGGAAGCTAAAAGCAGACAGGGCTTTTAGCTGACTGTCTTAGGTGCCAAAAGATATTTGGTATGTTCACACAAGGCCTGATAGATGTGACTTGGAACCTGCAGGATATTAATACTCTTCCGAAGTGACAGCTAGAAGCTGGATGGGATGTTGCAGGCTGGTCAAAATGGCACTAAATACTGTGTTAGAGGCATGACTGAATAACATTGTGCAAGTTCATAAACAGATGATGCTAGCTTTCTGTTTCCTTTGAAATCAGAAAGATTGTTTTATATTGCTCTCAGTTCAGGAGAGCACATACACAGCCTGGTTTTCAAACTTACCAGGTTTTAAATGGCAGTATTGATACTCACCATTTCACCTTAAGAAATATATTGTCAGATAGAAAGCTTTGTAAGAACAGTGTTGGTTTTTTCCCCTTTGTTTCTGGGCCCTTCCTGGAGGCGGAAGGGGTGGACCAGTAGTGTGATAGTTGAGATAACCTTGTGTTCATAAAATATTTTTTTAAATGCTTTCTATACTGTTAACACGCCTTATCAGAAACACTGCAAAATGTGGCATTTTGAATACTGGCCCTTTTGCACACTTTACTTTCACTTAATAAAATTATCTATTTCCTTTATCTCTCATGTTTTAGCTATTAACTTGATTAGATTTCTAATAGTTTATCAAGGGTTTATTTCAGAATTTGGCCAATTGGTGTTGTCGCCAATAGAGGGGGCAAAGTGCTTTCCTGTGTTTGGGTGTCCTGAGTCTGTTGCAGTGCAGGGGTGTATGCGAGACAAGGTTTAAGGAGTTAAGTTACATGTCAAGCTAGCTGGTCCAGTTTGAAAACAGAGATGTGCTCTTGGACATACAAGTCTTTGACATGAAGAATGTCAAAATGCCCTGATGCTTGTCTGTTTTCTCCAGCTCTTGGCTTGCAGAGGTTACTTGCTGCTTACTTCAGATTTCACTGTATTTGTAGGACTGAAGTACATCAGTTACACACTTCACAGCTGTCACTGTACAGCTGGAGGTTTTTTTAATTTCAGGGAGAAGTAGAACCACTCTCTCTCCCACTGATATTTTGCTTGACAGCAGCTTTATAAGTGGATTTTAATGTTTTTTTTTCCTTCCACCTTTTCTTGAAGCCTTAATTTCCATCATTTTATGTGATTTGAGTTTATAATTGCTGATGTCTTTTAAGGTTTTGTTTCTGTTCTGTTTAGCTCTATATTCTAGGTAAGTAAGATTTGTAACTTGTTTGTGAAACTCCTACATGCTAAATAATAAAGAACTATTCTGTTAAAGGTTGCAGATCTGGATGATGAATTTGCTGAACTGGTTCTAGGAGAACATAGTGAAAATTTTGACTCAATAGCAGCTGACAAGGTATTTTTTATATTTACAGGCATTTACTAGCTCTTACGCTGAGGTTTTGGGTTATTCTTCCTTTGGCACATGGGAATTATGATTTTGCAGATTTATCAGCAAAAGATCACACCAGCTTCTGTAGTGAATTAACAGTAGTGTGAATTCAGAACGGAACGCATTCAGACCTAATATGAATTTTTTAAAAACGTGCTATGATTCTTAAGCATACTAGACATAATTTAAAAGTTGGGTACATTTGTTCAGGAAGGTGGGGTTTTCTTTTTTTTGAAAGCTAGACCATTGCAAAAGAGTTTAGGGAAAGGTGAATGGAACTTGCAGGTAGACTTATTGCTGTTTGTGAAAGAGCTGCTGATTCTTACTACCATATCAGCTACGTTGGAATGGTTAGATCTTTAGACACTGCCTGTTGAAAGCAGTGAGGTACAACATACTGAATTAAAAGGACTGTTAGAACAAGAACAGCAGCAGATCTCTATGAAATGTTGAGAAATCTTAAAACCATTGTCTTCTGCTTTAGCATCTAAATGTTTGGGTTTATGGTTTGGAGCTTGTTAAAAGCAGGAGTTTGGATGAGTGGTGTATTTACAAACATGTGTTTTAGCTTTTTAGGGATTAGTTAGCAGTATCTGGTAGCTGGAGTGCAACTTTAGGCTAAATTGTAGTTGATTTGTTAACTGAAAGTAATTATTTTTTTGCAGTTGCAGTCTGCTATCCGCAGAATAACGCTAGCTCAAAAGGCTGTCCCTGTCCTCTGTGGCAGTGCGCTGAAGAACAAAGGGGTGCAGCCATTACTGGATGCTATTACTCTGTACTTGCCTGCACCTAATGAGCATTCATATGAGTTTCTGTAAGTACAGGTAGAGAAGGAGATTCAGGAAAAAAAAAGGAAAAATAAGTAGGAAAACACAAAAAGAAAAAATGAAAAATAATAACAAAGCATTCATATTCTTTAAAAATGTTTACTGTTTTTAGATATTAAATAACAGTAGAGATGTGTGGAACGAAAAATGTTTTTTTCTGAGTGAGTACTGAACCTGCTTTGGTCAGTGCTACTGGAATTGGATGCAATTATCTCCAGTTGTCAAACTTGCTGTTTGGAGTTCTTAAGTATTTTTTCAATCTGAGGACATTCTCTTTTTACAAGAATGTAGTCTAAAGACCCTGTTTAGTCCTGACTGAATCACATGACATCGTACGTGTCTTGTTGGAGCTGGAACTGCACTTTTCAGTACAAATTATGATTTTTGAAAATCTGCCTCCGTTAATATTACAGTAAGAAACGTATCACCTCTTAAATGAGTGGAAATTTAGGTGAATGTGAGGTTGAGTGGATTAATCCTACAAGCATGCTTTTTGTTTTGCTTTTTATTTTGCAGACAGTGGTATAAGGATGACCTATGTGCCCTGGCATTCAAAGTTCTTCATGACAAATCTCGTGGACCATTAGTTTTTGTTCGCGTTTACTCAGGTTCATTGAAACCTCAGTCAGCTGTATATAACATTAACAAAAGTTGCACGTGAGTATCTTATAGGTGTGGTTCAATGTAGCATTGGAATGTCTGTTAAAGTCCTGAGTAACAGAGAATTTAATTTACAGAGAGAGAATGAGCCGACTGCTCCTGCCTTTTGCTGATCAGCAAATTGAAATACCATCACTAATGCCTGGCAACATTGCTCTAACTGTTGGGTTAAAACAGGTAATGAAAAATACTGATACTCTAAGGGAGGTTTTTTCACTAGTTTCTACTTCTATGGTACTGTATCTCAGATGGGTTCTTGATAATGGTGGCATATGTAAACTTGCTTTATTTGAAGTACATTTAGATGTACTTCCTCCTAAAATTAAATACCACAGTGTACAAATACCAGTAATTGACCTGGAAACTGCAGTGCTGTTTGGAAAGGACTGAACACTGAAGGTATATTTTGTTAGGGTTTGAGCTTGCATTAATACTGTAACTCCTAAAATACAGTATATTGCCACAAAGAGACATCCCTGTGGGGATGGAGAATGATGTTCTGAATCAGTTTCCCAAAAGCCACAGTTTTAAGTTCCAGTAAGTTTATTTCATGGTTGCTTCTATTAGTTTAATAATTAATTTCTTTCTGTCTCAATAGGCTGCATGAATCTCATTTGCACAGATTTTCTAAAATGTAACCAGCTTTGACATACGTTTTAGGTTTGGGGTTTTTATTGGGTTTTTTTTTTCACATCACTTCTTCTCCTGATCTGTAGAGTGGCACTGGTGATACCATAGTGTCATCAAAGGCTTCAGCCGTTGCTGCAGCACGCCGAGCTGGAAGGGATGCTGGGGAAAAGAAGAGGTCTGTGAGTGATGTAGACAGTCTTCTGCTGGCAGGTGTTGAGGTCCCTGAGCCTGTCTTCTTCTGCACCATTGAACCTCCTTCAATGGCCAGACAGCAAGGTACAATGCAGCCACCTAGCTGGATGAGCAAGTTGCACAAACTTAACAGTCAGTGATCTAGTATGGTTCTTTCTGGTGTTTTGCACTTTAGATCATGGTTGTCCATGTCCTTTGTTATTACTATGTCAAGCAGTATTGGTACTACTACTTTTCTAGGTTTGTGTCTAGAAAAGTAGTAGTTCTTCATGTAGAAATAAGAGATGGAGGCACTCATTCTGAGTTTTGCTGCAGTCACGCACGTGTGCTGTACATAGTGTCCTGAGTACAAATAACCTTGAAATGTGGGGCTTTTTTTCAGTTGGCACTTGCAGTTTTACTCTATAAAGTCTTGACCTACCAAGTGTTTCTGTGTGTCTAGTTAGGGTTCATCCATGCAGTGTCACCTGTAATCTTGCTGTCTTTACAACAGTCTGTACCAGAGAGCTTGGTTATTTGACCCTTTTTGGAAATACCCTTTAAATTCTGTGCCTTCCTTCTAATAAATCTGAGCTTATTTGGGGGTGAAGAGGAGGAGTGATAAGTACCAGTGTACTGTGGTGGAATGGAATAACACAGAATACAGATTTGGAGCAACATGTCTGCAGGCTGAGCCACTGGGTTGTAGGGTGTTACTGATTTTGTGGTGTTTGGATGTTTTAGTTTGCTTTTATTTGTTTGTTTACTTTTGTTGGTTTTTTCCCCAAAGACTGTGAGGTCAATAAATGCAGTCTCGGCTCTTGGTTCATCATTCTGTAGCTGCTTTCCTCAGCAGTTAAGATAATGGGGAATCAGGAAAAAATATACCTTTACAGAAAACTATGTACATTTTCATTTGAACCTTTTCATGTCAAACTCATAATGAAATACTTAAATAAATTGTGTAACAGTTGACATTATCCTTATCTGTACAAAAGGATCATACTTTTTACTGACTTCATGAATAATTTGTAGGTTCCAGTCTGTTTTCACACAAGCACAAAATATCACTCCAAAAATAGTATATTTAATAATTAAATTAAAGCACTCTATAGCACAGTTAATTTGTGGGAGAAGATCAAAAGTTGTGGGTTACTAGTGATTTGATCTGATTTTGTTTGCCGAAATCTATGCTCCTCTAGGGTCCTATCGATTGTTTTGAGGAAAGTGATATTTAGGCACTTACTGTGATTATCGAATTACTGAATTAATTTCAGATATAATGTTTGATATTTCTGTATAGACTTGGATAATGCATTGAGCTGCCTTCAGCGTGAAGATCCAAGTTTAAAAGTGAAGCCAGATCCTGACACAGGACAAGTAAGATGAATCTTCTGTTTCTCGTGGCATTATTTTAGAATGTCAAGATCACACCTTAGCTCATTTGCATATTGAGATTTTCTTGAAGGAAAACGACTCTCTAAAAGTTCATATGATACATGTACAAGGTTCGGTGTGTGAAACTAAAATGGAGTCTTGTGCACTTGTGATTTACAGAACAGAGGAAGTCATCCCATGCTCTGCATGTTTTTGACAATTCCGTATTTTAAAAAGTTTAAATAACACAGTCTTTAAAGTTATGTAAAATTACCTTTATTATGGTGATCATTACAGTACTGGTAACTACCCTCTCACTTACATGGCATTTATGTCAGGTGACTTAAAGCAGTGCCTTTTCTCTAGGGTCCTTAGAATTTGAAGTATTACAGTCCTTAGAATTAAAAGCATTCATAAGAAACAAAGAATGCAAGTCCTCGGTTAAAGAATTTGTATTAAAACCTGAGTTTTGCATGTTTTTCCACTTCCCTCTTAATTTTCTTCTCACCAGACTATCCTCTGTGGCATGGGAGAACTACACATAGAAATCATTCATGACCGAATCAAACGTGAATATGGAATTGAGACTTATTTGGGACCTCTTCAAATAGCGTACCGAGAAACCATCTTAAATGCTGCCCAAGCTACAGGTAAAATGAGTGAACAGAAGGAACATCTTGTTTCTGGTTTTGTGGCTTGATTTATTTTAAACAATATATGAGTAACTTTCAGATTAATTTTATGTATTTTTTTTTCCTTCCCCTGCAGATATATTGGACAAAACAGTAGGAGATAAACGACACTTTGTAACTGCAGAGGTAGAAGTGAGGCCCAGGTTAGGGGAAGGAGCAATGACAAAACCAATCATCAAGTATGCTGAGAGTGTCAGTGAAGTACTACCCAAAGAACTCCAAGGAGCTATAGAAAATGGAATCACAAATTCATGCATTCAAGGTAAAGGAAGTGCTGTGACAGCCATACTGGTCTAACATTCTTGTAAGAAGCTATTTTCTGGAACGAAGAGCTGCTTGGTAGCTTGAAAACTAAAAGGTAGTAAATACTAATATGTACATAAGGTGCAAAGGAAAATTACGAAATGTCTTCAACTACAAAAATTGCCAGACACTTTTTTCTCTATGCCAGGAATGGAAGTCAGCATGCCTTTGGTTTGCTTTTAAGGTTGATATCTTCTCAGTGACTCAACAGTGAGCTTGGAGTTATTTTGGTTTATTTTTAAGTCTGTTATAAGAGATAAGGCATTTACTTGATGGCATCACATAAGCCATAATGATGTAACAGAAATGGTTTCAGAGGCCAGCATGCATTACACTTCTGTTACTGTTACTAATGCATTTTTTTGATTTTCAAATACCTTAAATCCATGACAGTTTTCAATTAAAAAGCCTTATCTAACTGCAAAGTGTGAGTTTTCTAAAGGACTAAAAGTGTGTTTGACTTTTGATTAAAAATAGGAAGTTGTAAGCAATTTGTGGGCAGAAAGCTCTGCCTTATAATAAAATCAATAGGTGGTGGATTGACAAAGAAGAATTTCTCTGTAAGAAGCAGCCTGAAGTGATTTTTCAATGCTGTTTTGTGGAATCAGAAAGCATCTCCCATCTTTGGCTGTGGAGTAACTCTTAACCATGTACTTTCTTTATGCTCCTTGAAGACACTTCAGAACTGTGCTGTCTCCAGCCTAAAACTGATGCCATTAGGTGCTTTAAAAAAATAAAAATACCTGGCCATGTTCCGTGTAAGAAAAAAGTGATGTATTTTTTTTTCTCAGATATGTTTCAGGCCTCACATCCAGTATAATACAGTTTGGTCTGGTTGAGAGTTCTGGGTTGGAGGGTAATCTGCCTAGGACACTAGTTCATCCTTTAAGGAATTGAGTTACCCTTGGAGTTTTGGTTATGGATTAGTATCAGGCATTGCTGTGATCATACTGTGTTCAAAAGGAAAATATTCTGCTTTCAAGCTAAACAAGTTTTCCCTATGTTTTCAAATGAGGTCTTGTTCAACAGACAAATTTTAGATACTCTTACATATTTAAAAATAACTTCATTTTTGGCAACAGTTGTATGGGTGGTTATATTCAGGAGCTTATGGTTCTGAAAATTATTTGTGCTTTTGATGAAGAGAGTAAGAAAGTATGAGCCTGCATTCCTTTGTATCTTTTGGCAAAGCTAGGTAATGACAAAATCTCAAAATGAGGAATGTGACTAGTAGCCACAGCCCTGGGGGGAGGACAGGGAAGGAGAAAGAAAAGAGGAAAGTGAGAAGCTTCAAATTAATTCTGAAAAATTTTACAAATACATTTTTTTCTTTTTTGTTTCTCTTCTCTTTTGTCACTTCTACCTGGCCCTGCGCAGGACCTCTGCTTGGATTCCCAGTTCAAGATATAGATGTGACAGTGCAATCACTGACAGTGCATCCAGACACCTCACACACAATGGTATCAGCCTGTGTCTCCCGCTGCATGCAGAAGGTACAGTGAAACTGTAAGCTGCTGTAGAACACAGTAGCATGATTTACTGCTGGGAAAATACAAGTGTATCAATATCTGGTCATTGTTCCTCTCTGCATGCCCTTGTAATGCCCTTGCTGGGGACTTGATAGATTTTGAAAGTAGAGAATTTGAGACAGCTTCAGTGATACAAGTACTTATGTCAATTTTATTTTAAAAACCCCATAAAAATACATCAGCATAACTTCCTTTCCATGTAGGCTTTGAAAAAAGCTGGTATACAAATACTGGAGCCCCTGATGAACCTAGAAATCACAGTAAGTGAAGATCATCTCAGTGCAGCACTTGCTGATCTTGCACAGCGGAGAGGTAATATTCAGGAAATCCAGTGTCGTCAAGATAACAGAGTCGTGGTTGCTGCTGTTCCACTAGCAGAAATGATGGTACGTAATTACCTCACTAATGGTAAAACTGATCTTTTTTATAGGCTAAAAAATAATTTGGCTTCAGTTTACTTTTCCTTTTGTTATGGATAAGTAAATTTAGAATGGATTTTTTAATTGTATTTTAATTATTGAAAGTTGGAAGGAAGTGCCCAGAAATTGAGTAGTTTTTTTAATGCCCAATTCAGATTGCTAAACCAGCACGAGAACAGTTTTTAAAGATTATTGACTCATGCATGTATTGCAATATAATACAGTTTACTAGTACACTGCAGTATACTTCTGATACTCTTTTTCTCTCTCTGTGTAGTCTAAGCAGCTTTCTATGCTACCTTATCTTTCCCTTATCCTAAACTGAGTGATGTGTGTTCTCCATTTTGTCCAGGGCTACTCAACAGTTCTGCGATCTCTAACATCAGGCTCAGCAACTTTCACATTGGAGCTTGCCAGTTATCAAGCCCTGAGCAGTCAAGAGCAAAGTGCACTTCTTCAGAGGAGGATGGGGCTGGTGTGATCTTTACTCTGTAGAACAGTATGTCCTATCCTCCTGTTAAATATTTTCATATGTGCACTAGTGTGTTCGTCTGGGACGAGCTGGTGGTGGCAAATACTGAGTTAGCAGCTGTATGAACAGACAGTGCTTTTAACTGTCCAGGGAGGATGGTTCAAGAGACTCTTTTGCTGGTACAACCTCATGATTGCAAAGCAGGGATGCAACCACAAGTTGTTGCTTTGCAAATTCTTATCTTGCAGATATCTGTAACAAGAAGTGATGCAAATCGTCTTCATAGAAATGAGCACTAAGTCCACCCTAATTGTGCCACTGGGACTGTTTCTTAATCTAGTAAATAAAGTTTATGAAGTTTATGTCTATCAGTGAAATAACTTTACAGTTTTGACACTCTGTATCTTGATTTGTTTTCAGCTATACGAAAGGATATGGTTAATAAGCACTTTACCCTGTACAACTTCTAAGTATTGCTTCTTTTATTGGTAGGAACCAGTTGTGAACCAGAGTTCAGGATGGGTGTAGTTTCTACCTCCCTTCCCTTTAGCAAGTGTGTTGGTTTTGCTTGGCCTTGTTTTTGGTGAGATGGCTAGTGTGAGAAGCTGCCAGAAGCTTCCACTATGTCCAGCAGAACCAATCCCTGATGGCTCTGAAGATGGACATGCTGCTGGCCAAGCCTGGGGCAATTAGAGATGTTGGTTACATCTCTGTGATAACATATTTAGGAAGAAATTCAAAACAAAGTGGGGCATGCAGTTTTTCTAGCCAGAGAAGAGGAGGAGGTGAGAACATATGAGGGAAACAACATGGAGATACCAAGGTCAGTGAAGAAGGGGGTGAGGAGATGCTCCAGGTGCCAGAGCTGAGATTCCTCTGCAGGCCATGGTGAAGGCCATGGTTGAACAGCTGTGCCTCTGCAGCCCATGGGGTCCACAGGGGATGCAGAGATCCACTTGCAGCCTGTAGGGGAGGTATCCAGTAAACCATGCCACTGCCTAGAACGTGATCTAAGGCCTTGAAAGACTTTTTGTGGTGACATGGAACTGCAGAGTGAATTGAGTCAGACAAGGGGACTCATTTTTGGAATAATCTTAGAAACTCCTGGGCAAAGACACATGGCATTAAGTAGATTTATCACATTCCCTACCATCCCCAGGCCTCTGAGAAGATTGAAATATATAATGGGCTGCTGAAAATGATGTTAAGGGCACTAGGTAATGGGACATGGAAGCACTGGGATGCAAACTTAGCAGAAGCCCCTTGGCTGGTCAACATGAGGGGATCTACTAACCGCCCTGGTCCTGCACAAACTAAGCACTTAGACACTGTGGAAGGAGACAAGGTCCCTGTGTTACACATTGGGAAGTGGCTGGGGAAGTCAGTGTGGATTTCTTCCCCCATGGGAAAAGGCAAACCCATTTGTGGGATTGTCTTTGCCCAAGACCCTGGGTGTACTTGGTGGGTAATGCAGAAGGATGGGGAGACCCGGTGTGTGCCTCAAGGAGATTTAACCTTGAGGTAAGAACAATCTGTGGTATAAGTTGTATGTCACAGGAGGTATAGTAGCAGGAATGACATGAACTGATGAAGGAATTTTGCAAGGAGCAAGAACAATGCGATGAGCTGGGATGGTGTTGATGCCCATCAAGTGTCCTGTCCTTGTTGTGTCCTGACCCCTCATCCTACTGGAATGGAGACCTGGGGGAATGTGAAAGGTCAGGCAATAACAGTTAATGAAAAGAATGTATGTTTGGCATAGAGATGGTTTAAGGATGTTGTTTAAGCTGTATGTGTGGGTAAGAAAGGATTCCAGTAATGAGAAATACAATGGAAGAGTTGGAAGATACATAGATTTTATGGGATCTAAATATGCCATAAAAGGTATGGAATAAGGGTGGAGATTTTATTGGGTCTGACTGAGGTAAATCTCATAGCCCTCCCAGTGCTGTGCTTTGCATTAGTAGGTGGACGGGTGCTGATTACAGTCCTGTGTTCTGGCTACTGCTGAGCAGCACTGTCCCTCTGACGTTCCTTCCCCTGTCAAAGGGATGGGAGTGGGCAAGATCCTGGGAAGGGACCCAGCCAGGTCAGCTGACCCAAATCAACCACAGGGATATTCCATACCATATGATGTCAGCTCAGATATATAAAGCTAAGGGAGAGAAGAAGGGGGACATTAGTGACTCTTCAGTGTTTGCCTCCCAGAGGAACAATTACAGGTGCCAAAGCCCTGCTTCCCAGGAGGTGTCCAACCATCACTTGCTGATGGAAATTAGAGACTGACTTTTATTTCTTAGCTTATGTGTGCACAGACTCTTGCTTATTCCTTTCCTTTCACCACAATAAAACTGCCTTACCTCACCCACTGGGTGTTTTCCATCTTATTCTCTTCCCTGTCCCATTGGGAAGGGGAGTGAGAAAGTGGCTTGGCGGGTACCTGGCACCTGGCCAAGGTTCAACCCACTACAGCAAGTAAGTGAAATAGATACTTCAGCAAATCAAGTAAGATCTGTGCAAAAAAACCCCAAGAAAGGCAGTTTTTCCAGGACAGTAATTCCTACCACCCTGCAGTATGTTGAGAAAGGATTTGTCTGTTTACCTTTAGGAATGAGTGAATAAATCTGTAATGGTTCTGATTTGCTATGGGTTGCAATTATCTGGCTACCTAGAAAAGTGGCAAGTGATACTTTGAAACAAAAAAAGATGGTTTGTTCTGTATTTAAATAGTGTCTTAGCTTTATTTTTCCTCAACCTTAGAGTGTAAGGAAACTGGAATTAATAACTTTATAGTATCAAGTTTCATGATTTCACAGTGAAGAATCACAGTTTTGGAAAGGTTAAAAATGATAATTTTTACTCCAACAAGGATGTCAAATAATTTTATTTTAAAAGTGAAAATTTTAAGTCTTGATTCAGATATGAAACTACATGTACATTTTCATCCCCATAGGCACTTCAGGCTGTTGACACGAAATCTTTGCAGCAGTTATGTTCCTCTTCCTTCATGCGCGCAGTATCCAACAAACACCGGTTCGGCCGCTATGCCACGGCTGTTAAAATAAAGAGTAATGGGTTTGATTGTAATCCAACAACTGACTGCTTGTGTAGGCAGGAAGAGAGATACTGGCAATCTATTTTAGTAATTATATAAACAAAACTACTTCAAAAAATAACAGATGGCCTATTTAGGGAGTGAAAAAGGGCCCTATTCTAATTTTGGTTGTACTTTGGATTGAACCTGTTTCAATCAGAGGCACCAAGCTATTAGCAAACGTTGAAAAGCTTAAATTCAGGGGCTATTTCTCTTGATGTTTGCAAAATCTATTGCTTTTATTGAAAAGGAATCATTAGAAATGCAAATATGAATCAACTGACATTTGCACATTCTCCCCTCTACCAACCGCAATGTTTCCTTCATATGTGGCTCCAGTTCCATAATCTTCATTCTTTTTTGGGGGGAGTCAGGATTTCTTTCAGCTTACACTATCATAAATTATTCTGTTCTCATGTGGCTTTAAAAACAAACCAACCAACCCCTGTGGCTTATGATGGGGCAGTAAGGCAGTATAAAAAGACACTTCAGAATTACAGTAGTTGTAAACAAAATTCTACTTCTTGAATGTTTAAGGTCTAGATACTACTGCTAATAATGTTTAAAAGTGGTGCAGTGGAAGAAACTGCATAATGAAATAGCTCAGCTGAATGATTCCTGCCCCTAAGCAAGACCTACTCTTAGTAAAGACAAGGGTTGGTGTCTAGGTCTCTGGAATATATGCCCATCTTCTTGTTTCCTTTCTCTCATCACCATTTCTCTGCAATCTGGGCTGCTGTGTCCTAGAAGAAACTAAGTTTAGATCTAAATCAGCTGTTTGAGGAAGCCCCATATACATGAAGGGCAACACAGAACTGCAGCTCCATGGAATGTTCATTTCATCACTGGAAAGGGAATAGTTTCTCTAGTGTTTTTCTGGTTCAAAGCCTGTATAAAAAGAATAATTTTCAGGATGACATATCCTTTTATTAAGGTCGTCAGTTTCTAACAGAAATTGTTCATCCTAAGCCATCAAAACCGTTTTTTCTTAGACTACTTTCTGTTGCTAAACATGTGCAACAAGTACAGGGAGTAGTCCTTAGTCTGCCCCTGCATTCTGCATCTCTCACGCATGCACTACCATGCATGAGAGAGATGAGACTCTCTCTGCCAGATGAGAGCTGATACCATCTGGGCCAGCTCCTTGTACAGCAGTACAAGTACCAGTGTTAAGGAAGAAGATGGAGATGCAGCAGTGGAGTTAACCAGGTCCAGGAACCGCAAGGCTTAGTTCATTGTAAAACCCTAATCCTAGTGATACAGTCACTATACATTTCACTGTTCAGTAGTAACTATTTTCCCTGAGATGCAACAGGAGATGCACCATCCTGCTAAGTAATAGGATATAAGTATTTTAAGCCTTTTAATCTTGTTTTAATTTGTCAGCTCTCTCTTAGTGTATCTATTCTCTGTATGTATCATGACGGAGAGAGATAGCACAACTTACATATAGCTATTTTCTTACATCATTATTTTAAGCCAGCTTGAAATAAACCAACGAAATCAAAACTTACAAGTCCCTCAGTCACTCTTGATTAAAGAGTGACTGTAAGCTAAACATATACTATATCCTCTAATATACTCTATTACACGTAAGTGATTCCAACAGATGTTAAGACATCTTCAGGAACAAGAGCAGAGTGCTTGAGTTTTAAGTGCTGACTATAACTGCTGTTGTAGCCTGTTCTTAAGAAAGCTTATTTGTATCTACCTTGAACTACTTCCACACAGGTGAGATTTTCAATGACTTGTCATAAACTTCTGTAGAGAAATAAAATAGTGTGTTTCATGCTTGCTGTGGTTCAACTATTCAGCAGCATTTGGAAGAACCTAAAAAGCTCTCTGGCTGTATACTTTAAAAATGAAGTCAAACATGGGCTTAAAAGCTAGAAATCACTCATATCTACAACTGTAAATGTACAAAGCACTAACAATAACTAATCAGTAACTTGTCTAGGTACTTTTTAGGGAAGAACTGGGGGAAGAACGTGTTATGGCTACTGCAAACAAAGTCAGTTCATAAATTAACTAAAATTTATTAGGGACTGCTTATTCACCCCTTTCAGCCCATAAAGTAAGGCAATATCTGAAAGAATAGCTTGCCCAAGCTCATCTCTCATGCAAACAGCTCCACTTGTTTACCTACTGCAGGTCTTTAATTATTATTCATAACAAACACCACCTTTTTTTTAGAAGTCTGCTTTTCCTTCTGTCAGTATACTCCTCCCACATACCCTTTAATATAATTTTTGTCTGAAATAAGTCAATCATGGTGTTTGGTTTTCCTTTACAGAAAAGAGACATAGATGAGCCCTAGTATTTCACTGAAAAAAGTGAGTTCTGAGAATTTTAGTTGCAAAACTGTTTAGAGCACCTGTCTCAATTTATCTTCTGGATACAAAAGAGCTGTATCTCTTCTGTGGATACAAAACCACATGGGATTGCATTTACAGTCAGGTTAAATTGCTAGCTCTCATCCCTTCATTTCCAGGCCAGCAGTTTATGCCTGCACTTCTATTCCATTGGTTATAAAACTTAAGAACAAAGATATACTGTAGCCACTACATCTTACCGGAGCATGCGGCATCGATGATTAATCAGCCTTTTGTAGGCATCCTGCAAGTTGGTCACATTGCTGCTGCTCCAGAGTCTTTCCCCAACAGCACTTGCCCGAGGCCTGTAAAGGTATACTGAGTTTTAGAGTAGGTATGGTCTATAACCAAGAATGGATAATTTTTTTTTAAATACCCAGAATATAGAATACTGATATAGTACTTTAATACCCAGAAGCATTGATTTTCAGAGTTGCTTAGATTCAGCACAGAGCACTGTTACCACTGTCACAGAATCCTGTTAGATTAATTAATGCTCCTTGTACCTAGCTTTTTAAAATCAAATGATAAAGCAGTTCGTACCATAATCTTGGTGTCAGATTAGTTGCATCCACAAACTCCCCCCACAGGCAGGCTTCTCCACCTATTACAAGTTTCTTCTGTTTTTCAGATCCTGAATTCAAAGCAGAAAGTCAGAATTTCTCTTTGTCCAAAAGATGGGCATATATCAGCAACTAGATAGGACTGACGTTCAGTTGTTTATTTTATCATATAAAATACCTATCCTGAACATTAATGTTTTGGTAGTCTTGTTACTGAATGTGAAAGCCACCAAGCCATTTGCCCAGAGAAGCCATTTCTCTGCTGTCAGAAAGAATTTTATCTTTTATGCTTAGAAGACATTCCTTAGCTTTTTGACATTCCTCAGAGATTTAAATCCTGATGGAAACTGTTCATTCTATCACATGCAGAACATTCCTTGCAAAAATTACTTAGTCAGGTGCTCTCCCTAATGAGCTCTGAGAGCTCCCGTGTGCAAAATCAAAGCCTCATACAAAGTCTAAGATGTTTGTATCTACTTTTGACAAAGAACATGTTTTTTCCTAGAATAGTTTAACACTCAAGAAGCTTGGTAATATGAATTCAGTGTCTGCCTACCAACAGCCATTTTGCACAACTCTGCTCCTAAAGCATCTGCCCTCCTAGTCCAGTATTCTGTCTTACGCAAACACCAGTATCAGATGCTTGAGGAAGGTACCATCTTTTCCTGTGAGAAGTGCAAAGTTCCTTTTTCTCTTTTTTATAATTTAAGAATTTTCCAGAGTTCTAGCTGACCATAATTCCTTTGATTATACTATCCATCACAGTGATGGAATGGCCACTCTAAACAGCCTTATTCTTTCCATTTACACTAGTATAAACCGAAGATTTTCATGCACAGAACATGCATATAAAAAAAGTAACAAACCAGGGAAGTTAAGTGGTTCAACACTGTAGTATTTCTTCCAGTCTTGCCCATAACTAATGTAGTCCAAGTACCAGGGTGCTGACAGGACAGCAGTGAGCCCAGCTCCAGTGACACTGCTCAGTTCATGAGCATAGTTATTTGCCATCCACACTTCAACTACAGTGTCTGGTTTCAGCTAAAAGAGGAAAAGACAAAACAATTAACCAACTGAACACAAAAACATTAATGGCAATCCTGTTGTTTTCAAGGAAAAGGATCAAATTTCCAAACTCTCTATTTTGTTTTGAAGAGGAACATTTTAGGAACTACCTTTTGTCATCCCCCCCCGCCAAAATCTAAAGCTGATTACCTCTTTGCTGGTTTTAAACACAGCTCATACTAGAGTGAAGCCTAGGTTATGCTATAGACAGTTAATGCTCTAAGAGGATTCCTACATGCACCATATATCTGACCAGCTCTTAAAAGCTGAGCACCTGGTGTTACTAAACCAGACACACAGTTATGTGAGGAAAAAAACTAAAAGAAAACTCAGAAACTTCTCTACTCTTTACCCTGATGTTTTAAAGCATATTATATTAACTGCATTCACGTTTAAAAAGCACTTCAATGCTGGTGTTCCTGTTTCACCTATTCAATATGTTCCACATATGACAATTTCAAGGGAGGCCCCACAGCTGGGGAGACTTGCTAATGTCAGCAGAGTTGCTTTAACTCTTAAGAGACAAAACTAGACCCACTTAATACTATACTTTGGAAGCCTCAGACAATAATGTGCTGTTATGCAAGAGTACCTTACTAGTTTTCCCACCTTACCTGTGCTTTGTGATCAAACACTTCTTGCCAGACCATTTGTCCTTTGTTGTAGGAGGAAACAATGTCCAAAATGCTAGAATTTAGAAATAAGATCAGGTTTGTGAACTTCAATAAGATAAGTACAAGCACTCAAAGTAGCAACATTTTCTACCCCAAGGAACATCGGAACTTTCTCACCACTGCAGAGGGAACCAAGAAAAAGCAGGTTGTTCTGGTTTTGGTCTTCAGTGCTCTGCCTTGCAGAGCATGTTCTACAATGTGCACTTGCATTAACACAAACTGATGTTCGGAACTACCAGCAACTCGAGAGGGTGACTAAATCCGTGTTATTTAAGGAGAGAAAGAAATGTCTGCAAAAACCTCCTTGTCAGGTATCTCCCTGTGTGCTGACACTATGGCAGATACTTAGTACAGTCACAGTGTGTGTAAAACTAGCCCACAAATCCATGATGTGTCCCACACTTTAAAGCTATGAACTTGATGTTTTAAAATAAAGTGGACAGTTCCAAATATGTGGCAATTTTTCAAAACAATGTATAGACTAAATCAACTTCCGCATCTGCAGCTCAAAGCCACCCTCAAATAACGACTGTGAAAAACTGAGCGAAATTAAAAAAAACAACATACTTCTGAATATAGTAAGATTCCAGTTTAGCATAGTCAATGCCAAAACCTTGCTTCTTCATGAACTCTTTCACTTCAGGGTTAGATTTCCTTAAATAATCACAAGAAAACAAGTTAAAAAAAGATTATTTTTGTTATGTTGTAAACCAGATTTCCCAACCATTTCTACCTATGCACAGCACAGTAGCTGATGCCTCAGGCATGCCCCGAAGCAGCAGGTTAACATGACTTAGATATTTTGAAACAGTTTAATCCTGTTTTGAAATAAAGCCAATAGACCTAACTCTCTGGTAAAACTAGTGGAGTCCTTGTTCTGGCAGGCTGCCTCAAACTCCTAAGAGTTCTGGGGTTCCTGACATCTCAGCCATTTTTGGGAAGGTTGTCACCAGTCTGAGAACTCAACAATTTTGTGTTTCTACCACAAACACAAATCAACATTTCTGGGTTAAAGCTTTTGTCAGAAGTTTTCTTTCTCTATAAAAATTAAATCACGTCCTGAATGTTTGGATTTGATCTTTAAAGAGAATGCAGAAATACTAACTAGATCAATTTGAATACTCATCAAAATGCTCCATGTTCTTTATTATTAGTTACTGCAGCAGAGAGACTCCAAAATATTCAAAATCCACAACCAAATTAAACACTATTAATATATGCTGTACTTCTAATACAAACACACAGAATCTGTTTGGTAATTCTTAATGTCAGCAGATTTTCCTGAGAGCAGAACTCAAGGTAAAGATCTACTTTAACACGAAGCATTTAAATGTTAACTTTCGTATCTAGTACTTTTCTAACATAATAGTTCTCTTCCCTGCCAGGTTAATTGTCATAAAGAAATCCTTTAGAACACCTGAACATTTACGAAACTACTAATCAAAGCAAAATTCTGCACATCAGTTGCTTGTTGAGGATCACAAATGATCTGCCCATAAACAGTTATGGAGGCAGGAGCGGAGATCTTTTGGTTATGCAGTGAAAACTGTCTCATGCAACTGAGTTCCATAACTAATGCATGTGGACAGGTTTAACAGGTGCTAAATATTTGTTCTTTGAATTGTCACCATACCAACAACTGAAGTCCACTTCATCTCCTCCCAAATGAATGTATGCATCTGGAAATACACTGCTTATCTCTTTGAAGAATTTAGTCATGAAGTCATAAGTTGTATTCCAAACAGGATTTACAGGTCCAAAGTCTCCAGTTGGCCGTTCTCCCTTGTAACAAGGAGTGAGAAGATCTTTTTGACCTTATAAAAAACAATTAATAGATTATATTCAGTTTCATGTTGCTATGCTAGTTTTGTTAGCAGGAAGAAGCAATTATCAATATTAAAAAGGTAAATATTAATGACTTAAGTGCTCACCCATTTTAAGTATAACCAAATAGAGGCAGGATGAAATATGACAACTTGTACACAGTTGAAGAACTCTCTAACAAGCAATCAGGACTCTGACTTTCAGATTTGTGATTTAACACACACTAATTTATGTAACATGTCACTATACCTAGAAAATGGTATTTAGATAACTACTTGGAAAAAAAAGCTTTAATGAATATAGAAGGAAGTAAATTAGAAGAAAGCCACACATAATGAGTGCACTTCAAAGGCCTGTTTTCTCTTTGTATTACTCTGCTTTGTTAACACCTAAGTAGGTGTGAGGTACATAGCTCAAGGTAGATGTCCTACCTCACTCTGCTAAGAATTTACCTTTACACAAGAAAGGAAGGCTAAATAGAGATCAAAACTATGCAAGGGTTCTCGAGTCAAGATACCTGAAGCAACAGGAGCTAGGGGAACTAAATAAGAAAAAGTTACTGTATGTGGGTTGGAGATTCCTAAGTCCAGTTTATTTGGTACATGGTAGTTGCAGCAGCAACATCTTCCTGACTGTTTGTTTCCTGCTCTGAGCCCATTACCCCCAAACAGGGCCTTACTGCTAGATTGCTTCTACTACCCAACTCACAAGCCTTAAGTCTTCTATCCAGTATCTTGAATTTAAATGCAAACAAAGCATAGCTACCCACGTCCATAAGCAAAGCCAGGACTGGCTCCTGTGCAACACATTAAAAAAAGCTATGCAGGAAGCTATCAAGAACAATTGATTTTAGGGAAGGGAGATCAACTTGCTCTTTGAATGAATGTAGACCACCTCACATATTACCAGGCAAGCCAATGGTTTTAATAGCTCTCTCTAAGAGTGATGACCACTTCAGATGAAGGATTCCAGAAGAGTGTTTAGAAAATTTAGGTTTTGCCTTGTTCCTTTCCTCCTCATTTTAAATTACGAAGAAAGAGCCTGAAACATCTTCCAACACGATGACAACATCTCCACAGGTTGAGTACAAGCACCACGGCTAAAGCTAAAGCTGTGAAACACTAGAAAAACCTTTACTTTTGGCCAAAGCCATCTTAAGCAAATTGTGCTTACATGGCATTCAGTGAACACTGAAATAAGGCACAAGGTTTCCTGGTCCTTGAGTATATGTAAATACCAGCATTCTCTATCAAGGGAAGTATTACTCTGAGACTCAGAAGATAAGACAGTGAAGAAGCACCCAAGTTCACTGTGTTTTATACACTGGTAGATTACCACTTTAACAACAGACAGAAACATCAGCCACTTCCGAAGAACCTTTCCCAAAGCAAAGTTCTCTACTCCAGAGAAAGCAACTCATTATTATTTCAAGCCATTGCCTTATTACTCTAAACTCAAGAGTTCTGAGTGAGGGGGTATCAACAACATAAGGTCTAAGGCAGAAAATACCTGTACCCTTGCACACACATCTAGCATTAGACATGTCAACTTTGTTCATTCATTTTACTTTCTCTGACCTGTAAAGGCCATAACATCACTTAGTGCCTCTTCCTTATCTCTTATCAAGGGCTTTCCAAAGGACTTCACTGGCTACTTCTTAAAAAATCCATTTGCTTGCTACTACTTACCAAAATTTCTTAACAATTAATACTTTCTTGGGCATACCTTTCCCCCAAGACTGTGTGTGTCCTGGGGTATCAAACTCTGGGATAACTCTGATGCCTCTTAACCGGGCATACTCAATCACCAGACGGACGTCAGCAGGAGTATAGATGAGATTAGAGGAGTATGCTCCCTGTAAAATATTCACATTTAGAGACAATTTACAAAGCACTATACCAGCAGATCAAAAAATTTGGACTGAAGTATTACAACTTAGACTAGAGAGCAATTTTACAAGTTGGCCATGATTTATCAACAGCACAGACAAAACTTCTCAATTAACTTGTGGAGAGGAAAAAAACCCCACCAAAACAACAAACTCACAACACTGACATAGACCTCCTTGAGGAGACCATCCTTTCCTCCTTAGCTCACAGTTACTGAAGAATGCAGAAAAGCCATTTTCTAATCCATCAGAATCTTGAAAATACGGTTTTCAATCCTTCTTGGCAAGTCATTTTTCCCCATTAGCTCTGAAACATAGGGCCCTTGCTACATAACATGCAAGACTAATGGAAAAATTCTGCCACGTCAAAAAGGACAGTTTCTTCTTCCAACATCTCTGCTTCACAGTTTTGATACAGTGACCAATTTCACATTGGGAAGTGTTTGTTTTGTGACACTAAATTTGAGTGTAATTCCACTCCCACACAGCCAACAAATGTGACAAATAACCCAGATTACTACAGTTTTGTGAAACAGATGCTTGCCAAAGAGCCAAACTACATAAGAATACATCATGACTCTTCATGATTAACAGAACCTTCCATTTATCTGGAAATGGTTTCCACGTTGAGTTACTCAAAAAAGGAAACAGTAAACAAAAAGCCTTTCAACGAGAAGCTTGTTAAGACAAAGGCCATCTCCCTCTCCCCAGCTGTCAATAGGACAGAACTCCATAGCCTTTACTAGACAAAATAATCTAACTGGACTGTACAACAGCTACAATTTTTGAATTATAAAATTCTTTGTAGCATCTGCTCAAGCACTGTCAATATAATTTTCATGAGGGTCAGATTCTAGCAAGCATTTTAAAACAGAATCACAAATCTTGTACTTAGGCTTAGTCTACTTAACTATTCTTAACTACTTAGCTATGTTTGATTTGGCTCCTACCATACTGTGACTGAGCATGAACCTCATGATGACTCTCATTAATGTAAGAAAGCTATTATGCATCTAGAAACAAAGAGACACATTGCACTGTATTGTTTTAGGAAACAACCTCGCAGTTTTGGACCTCTTATAGACATGGTGTGTTTTTTAAAGCTAACTACGTCTCAGACAGGTAAAAATACTATTGCAGTGGTTCCAGACCAAGAGCTGGCAGGAAACTTACAGTTGTTTGAGTGGCTGGAAGTCTACCAGTTAAACCCATTGACAGACATCCAAGCAGTGTTCACCACTTATGTGCACACCGTTACTGTCTGAAGGCCTGCAAACACTGAAGATCATTCAGAAAATTTGCATAGAAGAGTTAAAAAGGCAATTTTCCATGTATCCACCAAGGAAGACTTGAAAATGGTCTAAACAGACACTCAGGTAGGATCCTAAATGTGGAGTTGCTGGTTACTGGTACCATGGTACTGTTTTACAATCAGCCAAAGCAGATATACTCAAGCATTGGGAAACTCTGCATTTTATTTTCATGAAATATGTGCCTTCCACATTGCTCCAATGATGTTCACTCACCTTCTCACTTAATTCAGGGAAATAAATGCTCTGGTAAGGGAAGGACTGATCGTCTACTATATGCCAGTGGAGAACATTGAACTTATTAAAAGCCATGGCATCCTGTAACAAATAATGCAACAGACTCTAGTTAAACACTTCATTCTCACTGAAAACCTATGCAAAAAAGTGTTCTTGTCCCACCATACCCCACATGACTAAAGCAACAATTAAACAAGAAAAAAATCTCAAACAAAACCAACCAACCAACAGAAAACCACCCAAAAAACCCCATGAAAAACCACCCAACTCCCCCACCCCCAGCCCCCAACAAACAAAAGAAGCATACTATATATCACTTAAACCTAGAGGCACACGCCTCTACTGCTCCATGCCTCTGCAATCTAGTTTCAGCACTGCTGTCAACAAGCTCTTGTTCTGACCTCGATTCTACCAGCCTGTGTAGCATGAACTGCTATAAACACTTACCAATGTCTTCCACTTCAGAACAGACACCCTGAGATTAGCTCAGGTGGTTACCGCATGGTGCTACTAACATCAAGGTCACAGGTTTGACCCCCATATGGGCCATTCACTTAAGAGTTGGACTTGATGAGCCTTCTGGGTCCCTTCCAACTCAGATGATTCTGTGGGTAATTCTGTAGGCACCATCAGCTATTTCACCTTACAGAAAAGCTTATACTTTTCTAAGTAAATATCTTGGATTTGAAAACAGAACAGCATGAGAGTTTCCTACTACACAGTATATCCCTTCTCGCTAGAGACTTTTGCAGAATATAGGTCAAATGCATGCAAACTAAACTACGCACTTCCCCTGCAAAAGACAGTGTTTCCCTTATGTTTTCATTCACAAGTGTCAGGACTTCCCTTTTTTTGATCTTGAAGATAATCAAGATCAATGTTAACCCACTTACTTTAGAATTATGACTCCAGTTGGACAGTTACACACACACACCTTGAGTTATGCTAACTTGTTAGTCACTAGAAGTGTGCGCTGTGAGCAGACCAAATAAGTGTGCTTTACATTGCTCATGACTGATTTCTACACAGCTGTTTCCAATCCCTTTCCACAATACAAATGTTTTCACCACTCACTCCCCTCCGTTCTTTTTTCACCTAGGTGTATTTAAAGAGGTGATTACAATATCTTCAGGAACTCTCACCAAATCCAAAGGAAAATTTATATCTTGTCAATTCCCCAAAATTATCTCATCCGTTTAATAACACTGCAGAAGTTTTAATTGCCACACATCTTCATGCATTTCTAAAAAACACCATCCTTCTACACAGAGAATCACATCTCTGGACATTCAATTCACCTACTCGTTCCTCAAGGACAATGCCCTTTCTGGAAATACAGTGCAGCAGTTGAAGACAAACTAGAAACGTAAATACCACATGTCAGAGAACAGATTACTAATGCTTTTTATTAGTCTGGATTCAAGCAGGCACAGACACGGAAGGAAAAGCATACTTGTACTTAAACCAGCAAAAGTGCACAAAATGTAGCTCTGATAAAGTATTAGAGACAGACATGCAATTTAAGGAAAGAAAACAGAATAGCAACAGTTAGAGAAACACAAAAATGCTTAGAAATGCAAGTCTCTTTGGACATGTCTTTTAGACAGGACAAAAACCACGAGTATTGACACGAATATTTACTTGAGACTTTGAAGCGCTCTCCATCGCAAATACAACCCTACACAAGCACCACTTGCTGAAAAGGCACTGACCTTGAAGGTGAATACAAGTGGTAAATACCCAAAGGACAAATTCTGAGCATGGTTCAAGGATGAGCTCAGAAATTAAGACTGTTTTTACCTGCACTCTTCCTGCCCATCTTAAACCTGTTTTGCAAAGTTCTGCAACATGGAAGGGAAATTTCTAATATTATTTCATCCTGGATAAGCAAGACAGAGACAAGACAGGAAACTGCCTGTTCCTCCACTTCAAGTCACTAAATAATCCCTCCTACAAGAATTTCAACCAAAAAAACCCAGGGAGTGCAAAACAGGAACCACCCCCCGGCTTTGGCTGCTATGCTTACACAAATTCATCACCTTTAAATCAAGATTGGAGCATGTTAATTCTTAGTGTGCTTACTTAACCTTTGTGGATAAAGTTTAGTTGGGTTACTTTTGTTTGTCGGGTCTTATTTTTTAGTAGCTTCCAGTGAACATGTTGAATTTCCTCCCTTGCCCTGTAATACTTAATTAATGGCTTGCACTTAGCAACCTAAGAAAGCACAACCAAAGCCTGCTGCTGGACTACCAAAGTCTGCTCCAAAAGACTGGCATTTTCCTGAAATCACTGAGACTGAAGCAAGAATCTGCAAGGTATCCCTTGTATTATTTGATGACAGTTAGATGTCTCAAAACATGCTTCCAAGAAACAATACATGAGCTGGTTTAGGCACCACAAAATATAGAGACTCCAAGGTCCCACAAACCCCAGCCCCCTTTAGAGATTCAATAATCATTGTGTCTGCCCACTCAATTCCTCTTCAGTCTTTCTTCTGACCTTTGCTTAGCATCGTTTACTCTGTCCTTTTAAAGTCAGACAGAGGAGATGTGTTCTTCTTTCATATCAGCTCCAGTTGCTACCTACTTCAGGGGACAAAAGACAACAACAAAAAACTTTCATTATTAATAATACAAAACTGCCTACTTACCAGGTTTGTAAGAATAGTTTTCAATGGTAAATAATGCCTTGAAGTATCTAGTAAGACTCCTCTATGAGCAAATCTTGGGAAGTCACTGATTTCAGATTCATTGACAAGAAACTATGAGAACAAAATTTAAAAATTAGAATTTTATTTTCTTTTATATTCATAATTTCAGACAGTAAATACTTTTTTTTTTGGAAACTGATGCTTGGAAATCTGTTAACAAACTGAAACATTGCTAAATGAAACTGGTAGATCTGCTGTTTCCAGAAAAGCAGCCAGTACAGAATGTGGTTGTCTGTTTTCAGGACAGTGGATTTAGTTAATAGCCATACGTACACTTCCATAGTCATCTTCATGAACCAACTGGCTGAAGGTTTCCAAACCTGGAAAAATATTCAAGAAAGGGATCTCAATTACAACACAGTAGCTGCCCTTAAAATTGTAGTTACAAACAGCACCATAACTTTTTATAGGCATTCACATAGCTAGAAAGAATGCTTTGTAGCTGACTCTCTTTAGCACCTTTTTCTTAATTGCTCAAGCACCACTGTTAAAAAAATTTCAGAGAGAACCATTCGAATTCTCCATTACGCACGGATGCTGAATACTTGTGCTACAGCTCAGCTGTAGCAGGTTAATTCCCAAATAGTAAGAAAGTTACTGAATGCAAGGCAGGAATTTCTGGTCTTGTTGTGCATCTATTCCTATAATTTCTGGAACTGGTCAAGTTTCTAACTCAGCATGAAAAATCTGTTGATTTATAGATAACTAATATATACAGTAACATTCCAGTAAGTAAAGCAGACTGAAACTCCAGCATTATCATTCTTTCTGATGTGTTCAGCACATCCAGTTACTAGGCACAGTCAGAGAACAATCTATTCACACTGTAGATCAGACAGATTTTCAGGCACAGCAAGAATGCACTCACAGTGTGCCACTGGATCTGAGGTGCTGAGCATCTGGACCAAGGGTCTAGCTGAAATACTTCTGATTATCCTTCTGGCGTGACCAAGCTTACTTCATTAGAAGTACTGCATGAGGGCACAGCTCAGCAGTCACTTGGTTCTTGGTCTGCCATGAAGTTTGTATAAGCCTTAAACAAATAGCTCTATATGAAAAGTATCCGCTTACCTCTTAAAGCGCCCCATACCTCATAAGCTTTCAGTATAGCCACAGGCTCAGTTACAGTTAAATGATCTAAAGAAAAGAAAATAAAAAGACATACTCCTCAAGAAAGCATGAATCAACAGTACAATGACAAAAGGCATTAAAGAGATTCTTCAAGTGCCACATCCCCCTTTGTGTTTTAAATCCCAACCAATCCTGTTTCTAATGGTGATAGTATGCAATTATTTGTCATATATGTTCTCCTGATACAATGTAAGCTACTGTTCAGAGAGTCAACAGCTAATCACCAAGAAGATAAAACAAGTAAGCCGCTTAGTAGGAATGGCAGTGTTAAAATATTGTACATGGGCCAAAATTCCAGCAAGTTTAACCCAACTGATTTAAAACAAAACAGCCTATATTTTTGCATTTAAGACATAGGTGATAAGGATTAGGTAGCTAAGCCAGACCTAATCACAAAAAGTTTACTTCTTCTTTTACCTTCCTTTTATACAGTTTATGGTTACATATTTTTCTAGAGATTTAATTTGTCATATAATATTGTCAGGTGCTTACTATTAAAGTCTTATTACAAATAAAAAATATTAATAGTCAAAACGCAGATATGTAGAATATTCTGAGTTGGAAGGGATGCCTCAGGATCATTGAGTCAAACTCCTGGCTCCGCACAGGACACCCCCAAGAATCACACCATGTGTCTGAGGCTTCTTGATCTCTGTCAGGTTGTGCTGTGACCACTTCTCTGGGGAGCCTGTTCCAGTACTCAGCCACCCTCTGGGTGAAGAACCTTTTCCTGGTATCCAGCCTAAACCTCCGCTGGCTCAGTTTCATGCTGTTACCTTGAGTCCTGTCACTGGTCATGAGAGTGAAGAGATCAGGACCTACCCCTCCACTTTCCCATGTGAGGATGTTGAAGATCACAATGAGGTCTCCCCTCAGGCTCCTCCAGGCTAAACAAACCAAATGTCCCAAGTTGCTCCTCCTAAGGCTTCCCCTCCAAGCCCTTCACCATCCTCATTGCCCTCCTCTGACACTCTCCAACAGCTTTGTATGTCTCCTATATTGTGGCACCCAAAACTGCCCCCAGGACTGGAGGTGAGGCCACCCCAGCGCAGAGCAGAGCAGGACAATCCCCTCCCTTGCCCGGCTGGCAATGCTGTGCCTGATGCACCAACAGGGTACCAGGTCTCCCTACTGACCTGAGCACCAGTATAGGGGCAGTGAGAGGAAGTACAGTAAGTAAAATGAAGAATGTACCTGAAGGAATCCATAACAATCCTCCCTTAAGTTTGAGTACTGAAGTACAGTACAAAGTAGTGGTGAAAAAAAAAAGCTAAAATAATTTTGGTTTTGAATTTAAGTGATTCAGTGAATTTTAGAGAAGAAACAAATATATTTTAAATACATTTTTTAAAATCACATACACATATATGCATACAAATATACTACATCTATAAATCTACAGATTTACATTATTATTTAAACAAGAAAGCAATAATTGCACATCTGAAACAGCAGAGAAAAAAAATCAAAGGGATGAATTGTTGCCCAATTACTTATTTTATCTGTTGTCAGCATGAAGGAATGGTTGGCTATAATCTACATAATTCAAACATTTATCTAAACTACCAGAGAAAAGTCATTCAGCAATACAAAGACAGTACCTCAAGCTTCCATGTTGACCTAAGCACAGATTGCACATACTGCAAGTTCGGGGTAAGAAAGAGAATTTAGAAGATTACTGCAATCTCCACAGGCAATTTGTAGGGAAAATGAGATCAATTGTTAAGGATTTATTTCCAAGACAGTAGGGTTTTTTTCTGAACAGGTATCATACCTCAAATGAACTTGGAAAATTTACAACAAGCTACTTGGAACATTTTACACAACCAGGTAAGAACTCAGCAGGGAGGAGGGCGGATAACTTGTACTGTGATTACATGTACAATACTCTTGCTACAGGATAGTCACTGACTGATCCATACTATCTTTATTAAGGAGCCAGACCATCCAAACCAGCAAGTCTATTAACTGCATTTTTCAGAATTTGTACCCTTAAAAAGATAGCCCATTAAAAACCACAAAATTAAAACTTGATGAAGTCTGGAAAGCTCAGCTTATTACATGAAGAAAATACAGTATTTGCAACAGGAAACTTATTTCTTAGAGCAGAGAGTAAAAACTGCCTATCCTAAAAAATGCAACCTAAAAATCACATGGTCTGACAGATTGTGTGGCAGAAGACGAGCACTTCTGAACAAGAAAATCTGAAGTTCACAAACCAGTTCAAAGTTCAAATAATAACAAAGCAGCACAATAACCCCACTGGCAGAACATTGTTAAGAACATTACCATTTTTGCTGCTGTTTTTCATTCACATTGAAACATGTTATAAGCTTGCACATAAAAACTGAACTTTTTGGCTATATGTCCCAAAAAGATTGAGTAAATTTAATATCAGTACATTCTATTACAAGTCAGGTGGAATTAATCCTACTGCAGATGTATGACTTGAGATTAAAAGGATCTTTTTTTCTGAGGATCTGTATCCTGGATACCAAACAACAGAAGAAGTATTATTGCAATACAGAACTAGATTAATTGAATATGTCGATTTTTGTGTTAACCTGCCCAGACAAAAACCAATACTATTGTTAATTCTTATTTCTGTTAAGAAAATTCACTGGTAATTAGTACTTTAAATTTCAGAGTACTTCTCCACTCTGGACTTCAGTCATAGAACTAATGAGGCATAGAAAAATAAATCCAGTATAAACAGCATGTTTTAAAATCCTTTTTTGTATCTACAGATAGAAAGGAAGTAGATTTATACGACTGCACAATGAATAGCAAGCTCAACAAGCACTTTCTGGTTTTCCTGGAAAAACCGGAAATACCATGTACATATCTCAGTCTAAGTAGCTTCAGTTCAAATGTAGTCATTTCTAACGGGTGTTGCACAGCGTGTAATCTCTGATTCCTAATGCTAGCTGATAGAAAGGATAGCAGCAGTTAAGTGAGCTATCTGGAAGCTAAACTGCAAAAACCATAGGCGACACGTGATGAGCTTCACGATTCACTGTGGGCTGAGATTTCCCACAGCACCAAGAGCAAGAATTATCTTCTGGTCGCCACTGTTGTGAAATGTTTTTGAGCGCTTTCGAGAGCCCTTGCTTTCCAGTTCCTTAAAAAGAAACAAACCCCTGCTGACTTTTACACCGGACACGTGATGGGAAAGCAAGCTCCTAACGGTGCCGCCTAAGCCGGGGAAGGAGGAGCGCGGCGAGTGGCGGTGCGGTACTCACAGGCCTCGCTGGAGCTGAGCTGCGGGTGCCTGTCACAGCCGGGCTCCTCCGCCTCGATCACCACTTGCAGCTGGAACAGCTCGGGCTCCGCTCGGGCAGCCAGCGGCCTGCGGCCCCACGTCTGCCACCGGGAATGCCCGAACATGTACTCGTAGTACCTGCCGGGGAAGCACAGGCGCCGGCGGGGCCCTGAGGCGGCTGCTCCCGGCCCCGGGCCGCCGCTCCAGCCCCCGGCCCCGCCGCCGCTCACCTGCGGAACGCGTCCTGCAGCAGCCC
>VZRL01004804.1:97940-127360 GCA_013397895.1 Origma solitaria
CACGGGGCGGGCCCGGGCGGGCCCGGCAGCCTCAGTGCCCGCCCACGGCCCCGCCCGCCCGGCTGCGCTTCGGCGGGAGCACAGCGGGCGCGGGGCTGCCAGGGGGCTCTGCTGGCGTGGGGAGCTTCTCCGCGGTCCTCTGAGGGGTTTTCTCACATAAAAAAACATTAGCTATTAGCGTCCAAAGGAGAGCCACGAGGATGGTGAAGGGTCTGGACGGGAAGCCGTATGAGGACCCGCTGAGGTCGGTTCAGCCTGGAGAAAAGGAGACTGAGGGGAGACCTCATTGTGGTCTTCAGCATCCTCACGAGGGGAGGCAGAGGGACAGGTCCCCATCTCTTCAGTCTGGTAACTAGTGACAGGATTTGAGGTAACAGCATGAAGCTGAGTCAGGAAAAGTTCAGGTTATTTATCTGGAGAAGGTTCTTTACCCAGAGGGTGGTTGGGCACTGGAAGAGGCTCCCCAGGGAAGTGGTCCCAGCACCAAGCCTGACAGAGTTCAAGAGGTGTTTGGACAGCACTATTCATCTTTTTAGACATACGTAGAAATTATCTTTGTTCATATTTTTAGACATTCTTAGAAATTATGGACTCTTTCATAGGTTTAATTGTCACATCTGAGAAATCACTAAGCTCTCAGGGAAAGAGAGGGTAAGCGTTAATAGCTGAAGTTCCAGGGGGAACTGTAAGATACTAAACTAAATCTTCTGTTTACAGATGGGTATGAACTAGTCTGGCCACCCCTAAGGGCTGGTTACTACAGACACGTTGTGATTTTTTGCTTTCAGTTGTAGAATAAGGCTGTTTTATACCAGTGAAGTGCACCTATTCATTAGTCACATAATAAATATTCACCTAATTATTTATTATGACTCTTTAAAATACTTGTTCTGTGAACAAAATACTAATTAAATCAATTCCGCTTTTTTTTTTTTTTTCCTCCCCCCTCTGGGTAGATTTTCTGATGATCAATAAATTGAGCAGGTAGTCTTTCCTTGTGTAAGTCCATGAATAGAGTTTTTTATGTTATGCATTTGTATACTGGACAGAATTGTAGAAACTTGGTTCTTGGATATCTATATCTCTGCTAATTTTGCTTGAATTTTGCCTCTGGGATTTAAAAATTACTGTGTGGAGTAGTCAGACATAAATGTGCTGTCCTCATTTTCTAAGGAAACCTGACTGTAGTGTCTTTGGTAACCACAAATAATCTGAGTTTGCATTGGCATTTTTAGACACTTAGGTTTGAAGTGTTTTGGTGTAACCCAGTTTTATGTTGCATCGAGGACTGGTTCTAAGCTCACAGTAGAGGATAAGCAGGATGCATACAATTATAGAGTCTTGGAGTGCAGTCTGCAGTCTCCTAGTCATTCTCTTTGGGGGCCAGGTGATTTCAGTGGGATTTCCACTGAACACAGCAAAATGATAAAACTGCAGAGTTAGGTCTGTAAGTTTGGTGTTGAGCTTCTGAAACAAATGGATTTTGGTCTTTCTTTATTGTTGACTTTTTGCCTAGATTGTAAACTAGGTTAGAATGGGAGTGTACTTTTATCTAGGCTTGTAAAGACTTAAGTGGTTTTATAGCTTATACATACCTATTGAATGAGTACTATTTTGTATTTTTGTGGAAAAATTACTCAGATCTGGAACTTGAATCCCCTGGTTCTATCACACATGGCTTTTCCATTCTCTAAGACAAAAGTTATGTGTCATTTAGTTGCAGACTAACCCTTTCTGAAAAGAGGAAGAAAATTGCTACAGTGAAAAAACATGATAAATATAGCTGAACTCGACTCCTATGTCAGAATTGTACAGATTTCTTCACCCATTCCTGTTAACTAGGAATAAAAACAAAATCAGTTTTGCACATTAGGAATCTTGAAAGTTCACCTTGCTAACCAAACTGGTGGAATAGAGCTGCACAGAAGTAACTTTTACAGGAGTAAGTTCTTCCATTTGTATAGCTCTTGGTTCTTGCAGGTGTTCTGTGGCTACAGCAGTCACTTCTAAGTGATAAGAGATCTCTCAGCAGTGTTTCCAGGTGTTCAAATGTTCCATATAGTCTCTGCAGTTGACGCCACTTCTTATTTGAGAAAAAACAAAGTGGCAGAGAAGAAAGAGTGACTACCATTGAGTAATGTCTTGCGGCCACTGTAGTCTGGTCAACATATAGGAATGTTACTACCCAGTAGACTAGGATGTCAATTGACACCAGACTGAGAATTGCACATCAGTGTCTCACAAAGACGTTCTTGAAGTATGTGTAAAGTTTGTCCATTAAATTTTGAAAGAAATTTACCACAGTTTGTAAGAAGTATGACTTCCCCATTATTTGGAAACCAGGTGATATATTACTTGCTGCATTTCTAAGCTAAGCTAAATTTCTAAGTTACCCAAAACTGACAAATCACAAGTAAATGTTTTTACCATGGTTGCAATAATTTCTGCTGTCCCACTATCTGAATAGTGGAATATATCCTATGAGTAGTATGTCCTTTGCAGATGGACTGAATCTTCCTGTGAAGCTGCTTACTTGCTAGGTAAATTGCATAGGATGTGTGAGCTGAAGGTCTTGCATACATGGCGGTGTTGTGACTGAATAAAGAGGATGATAATTTCATACTACATATAGCTGCTGATGTTAATTTTGTATAGGGAAAGATTGTAAAAATTCTGCAGTTTGGAAATGAAATAAACTTCTAGTAGCGGCTGCAGTTTGCAAGTGTAATAAGCTTCTAGCAGGGAGTAATTTGCTGCACTGTAAGTTCCTAACCTAGCTTACACGCAGTCTTCTGTATGGTTATTGTATGTCCTGATTTTTCCAGATATATGTTCTTTTTCATCCTGGCCACTTTGTACAGATATATTTTTAAGGATGTCTTTCATATATCAGGAGTATCCAGGCACCTATTACATCTACAGGCCTTGAAACCCCAACAGCCAAGAAATCCTGTGTGTGACCAATGAGCACTTGAATTATACTTCAGAATTGTCTGACTTCAAGTGTGTTTGTTGGCTGAAGAGAATTTCCAAACAGGTTATACATGACCTGTGTGTGAGCTACACACCGAGAATGTTGGTACTGATGTTGACATACATAATTAGGGACAAGAACTAATGAAAACAGGATGTTTAACTGATGTAACGCCAAGGAAGCTCACAGGCTAAAAATGTTTCGAACAATAGCAAGGACGGTTTGTGAATGGATGCACATGCCAGATGCATGATTAGTGTAAGTATGTGAACCAGCTAGAAAGCAAACTGTGGACACAGCATATATAATACACACATATTGGTTTGTAAAGGGAATTGTGGTTTAGACTGCCAGACTCACTGTCTGATTAGTGTTTTACTGTTTGTTACGTTGTTTGAATAGAAAGAAATCTGAATGATTCTAGTACTGAGTCAGGTCTGTGGCTTCAGTGCTTAAGCCCCTAGAAGGTGTGAAAAACATGTTGGGAGCAAGTGCTAGCAATATGCCAGATGCAGAAAGGTTCTAGGCTACTGGGTGGCTATAAAACTCCTCATGGTCTTCTGTTGATTTGTCTTTTTTGTTTCACAGCTGTCTGGGAATTCTGTGAAAGTGAGGTCTGGAGCAGTGTTGCCTCTGAACCTGGGGACTTCAGACTCATGGAGTCCCTTATTCTGATAGAGATATGCTGCTCCCAAAGAGGTTGCTCTGGGGTCTTTGATTTCATCAGCACTGGTTTTTTGGTCTGCAGCAATTGATATATCAGAGGGAGAAAAACGCTGAGTAAGGCCTCTTGTACGGTCTGTTTTGAGTAATGACTTGTGCCTATTCATTACCTGCTGATTTCTCAAAGTGATTTGGCCATCACTGTATACACAGTTTGTCAAGTGGGATATAGTAGAGCTGTCCTGGACTAGAAGTGTATGGCAAAATTCAGAATGCCAGGGGTTTATGTCCAAAAAGGAGACAGAGGAGTCCAGTAACTTTATTCAATTAAAGGGAGAGGCCATGGGGTATTCCCCTGGGATCTCTCAAATTGTTGAGGGATGCAGCCCCCTTTTTATCCTAAATTCCTGACTGCATCACCCTCTTCCTTTCCCTGTTGTCTGAGGCACTCAGAAGGTGTAGACTTCCCAAATCACCTACTCAACGCCCCCTCTAATATGTACTCACCCCTGCTTTTTTTTCTTTTATAACAAAACACTGTTCATACTTCTATTAAGTCCTTGTTCTTCTTCTCTAAATTCAGGAATTTAACATGGCCTTTGCTGAGCAGCAGCATGTGTCAATTAGTAACGTTTTCTAGAACTGATAGTTTCTTCTGTTAACTTCCCTATCTGTAAGTTCCTGGCCCTATACACGCAGATCCTCACAGTCTGTTTATAAAGACACGTTCATCTTATTCCTTTCAGAAGCAAGGTAGTCAGCAAAAGAGTAACAATTCTGAGCACAGAGGAACAAGGACTATTCATGCAGAAAGAGAATTTCTTACTTCTAGGACTACTTCCCTGAAGATCTCCAGATATTTTACCATTACACCCCAAATATTCAAGTAGTTCTGCCTACATATAGTTGTCCTTAAAAATAGCTCCAGTTGTTCTTGACTTTCTTCTGGGCAGGCTTCCTCCCAGTTACACACTGTGGTCTCCATTCTTATGTGTCTCACTTTCTGCATCTCCGTTCCCTCAGTCCTGCAAGTGCGTGCTACTAAAAGGTGTTTTAGTGCAAAACTTCTAATCATTACTGCTTCATTGTACCTATAGATAGAGGGTAAAACTCATATGGTGAGAAGGGACTTAAACCACTTAAACCACTAATTTGTCTGTGCTGGATAACTATGATTGCAGTGCAAGACAGTAATTTCCTCAAAAGTTTTCTGATGTTAAGTATTCAGGGTATCCTGTGTCTTTCTTGCTTCCCAGAGGAAATAAAATCCAGGATCCCAGCATAACTCCAGCTGATGACATGACAAGCCAGCATAGTACATAGACTATGGACTGAGCTTGCTCGCTCAGATGCTCTGTCTTCTAGAAAGTGGACCAAGGTCGGTGTGCTGGGTTGACCATGGCTGGTTGCCAAATGCCCACCAAAACTGTTCTGTCACTCTTCTCCTCAGCTGGACAGGACAGAGAATATCATAGAATCATGGAATGGTTTGGGTTGAAGTGGACCTTAAAGATCATCTGGTTCCAATGCCCCTTCTACAGGCAAGGACACCTAGAAGATGGATGAAAGGCTAGATGACAAATCTCTGATGAAAGGCTTGTGAGTTGAAATAAGGGCAGGGAGAGATAACCTGTGGAATGGTTGGCTGAGCAAGGTCATATCGATAGAGCTATTGATAGGGCCTGCGTGCAGCTTTTGCACATCCTGCAGCAGCATTTGCACAATCCAGCCTTTGTTTCTGAAGAAGATAGTGTATACGTGCATAACTCAGCATTCATGCACCGCTCGGTCTTTGTTACCTGACCCTGAAATGTATCTAACAGGAGATAGAGAGGAACAAGAGGAACAAGAGCCAGGACTGTCAGCAACAGAGAGGAAGAAAGATATGATATAGAAACTTACAGCTTTACATAATGTTAGCCGAAGCAAGCAGATTGTAGTTAGAAACTAACAGCCTATAGCAAGCAAGAATAGGCGCGTGAACGCAAGTAGATAGCCAATCACTATAAGAGGCTAAGCGCATGGACAAGAGCTAACAACCAATCATATGGACCCTCAGATTGCGTGGACAATGTCTTTTGTCTGTAATAATTCTTGTCTCCTAATAATAAACGAAGTAGCACCAATACCTCTATGAGTGCGCCTGCTACATTTCCAGCGACTCTCCACAATAACCAATTACTGTCATGGGGAAAACAGACTCAACTTAGGGAAAAATTAATTTCATACCAATGCAATCAGAGTAGGATAATGAGAAATAAACTCAAATCTTAGAAACATTTGAGTTTATCCACCACTTCCTTCTTCCTGGATTCAGCTTCACTCACAATTTCCTCTGCCTCATACCCCTGAGCAGCACAGGGGGTCAGGAAAAGGGGCTTGTGGTCAGTCCAACATAGATTGTCTCTGCCACACCTTCCTCCTCAGGAAGAATGCTCCTCACACTTTTCTACTGCTCCCGTGTACTTCTCTCCCACAGGCGGAAGTCCTCAATTAACTTCTCCTATGTGAGCCCTTCCCACAGGCTGTAGTTCTTCACAACCCACTCCAGCATGGGTCTCTCATGGGGGGCAGTCCTTCAGGAACAGACTGCCTCAGCATGGGTCCTCACGGGATCACAAGTCCTGCCAGCAAACCTGTTCCAACATGGGCTCCTCTGCACAGGCAGGTCCTGCCAGGAGCCTGCTCCATCTTGGCTTTCCCACAAAGGTCACAGCCTCCTTCGGGAATCTACCTGCTCCAGCATGCGGTCCTCCATGGGCTGCAGGTGTCTACCTGATACCCCATGGACCAACTTGGGCTGCCTCAGCTGAAGCTGCATAGCTGCCTCACCACGGTCTGCACCATGGGGGCACCTGGGGCACCTCTTCCTTCTCCTTCACTGGCCTTAGTGTCTGCAGAGCTGTTTCTCACACATATTCTCACTTCTTTCCCAGGCTGCAGTTGGACAAGGGATTTTCCCACCTTCTTGAATACATTATCCTACCACTTTCACTGGTGGGATCAGCCTTGGCAAATGATGGGTCCATCTTGGAGCTGGCTGGCACTGGCACTTTTGGACATTGGGGAAGCTTCTTTCTGCTTCTCATAGAGGCTACCCCTGTAAGCCCCCACTAACAAAACCTTCCCACAAAACCCCAATATGCCTGATGTACAGCAATGGGGTTTTTTTGAGATGACATCAGACTTCTAAGATCTCAGGAGAGCAGAGCACATCCGCATGAGCAGACTGGTGAATCAAGAAGAGGAGAGGTACAGAAAGGTACCTGTTAACGTATTATGAACCAAAGGCAGACCCACATGGACATAATGTACCTTTATTTAAGGTTAAATTACTGTTGGAGCACCTTAGTCACTTATCTGTTGCATCATTGTTATAAATTACACATTGAACACACAGATCATTCTATATCCCTCTGTTTACACTAGACCAAACTGCCCACGTGTACAAGCTCTAAAAGGGGTGTTTTCTAGAGAAGCACCTTGTCAGCACTGATTATGAATGTGACAGAATAATTGAAATGGCCTAGAAACATCTAGTAGAAGTGTCCACGCAATGTCTGAGGGGCAGAGCCCTTGCAAATTTTATATGTTGGAGATTTCTTTGATAATTGAAGATGACAAAGCCTGTACAGTTTTGTTTTGTTTTTTAAAAAAAATTAATTAAATCTAACCATTATGAGGAAAGTGGACAAAATTTTTCGCTCTCTTCTGAAGCATGTCTTTGGCAGCAGGTGGTGCTATGCTCTCACTGAATCAGTGTCTCTCATTGCTGGGGACATCACCCTGAAAGTGGAACAATAGGCATGACGGCAACAACAATTAGTCTTGTTTGCGCATTTTGTTAGCTGGTTACAAACCATCCCAGGATTCCATGCTCGTAGTTCTTTGCTGAGTTTCTCCATGCTGTGCTTATATGACAAAATAAATATTATTGCATTTTGTCACTGAAGAAATCATGTAAATCAGATGCCCACTTAATGATTATTTGTATTCTGTGTAGTTAGCATTCAAATTTACCGATTACAGATGCCAGGATAATAGGAAATTTTGTAATTGTCACAGCTTTCAGTGCACAGGGGTAAGTCTGTGTCCTCTTTAAGGACACTAAAAGAATTTTCCAGTGGCAAAAAAAGAAAAAGCTAAACCAGCTATGTTTAGAGAGGCAAGAAACAAAATTATTATTTCTCAGGGCCTGAGTACATCTTGTTTTGTTTCTGCCTCCTTCCCTTCTGTCACTGAAAATGTTAAACTTAGGATACATTAAATTGTTAGGGCCCAGGAAATGTTTTCATCCATTTCTCTGAATTTTACTTTGAACTAAGTCCCCATTAAACAAACACATACAGTGGTTTCAAGTGGAGATCCCTTGGTCTGTTGTGATGAAATATCCAATTTATGGACAGTAAAATTTAGTCAGACATGGTGACATGCCTACAGATACAACTTCAGAGAGACTTTGAGAAGCTTAAGGATTGGACTAACAGAAAGCTTGTGAACTTCAGTGCCCTGCACTTGAGAACAGGCTGGTTGGTAACTTCTTCAGTGCAGCACTAAAACAAGCTCTCTGGGGAGGCTGTGGTGTTTTATCCATAGGGCCTTTGAGCTTGGCCAGGTAAGGCTGAAGCTGACCTCATCTGGTGTTGCTGCACTTTGTGCAGAAGTCCTTTCCTTTCCTTCATCAATGTTGCTTTGGCTTAGCGCCAGCTGCAGTAGATCTGTATTACACACTGTATTTAAACTAGGAATCTGCACTGATTAATGTGGGAAATTTATATGACATAAAAGTTTCTAGGAACAATATCCTAATGATATTGTCTTTTGTTCACCTTGGATACCCTAAACCAGGCTCATCTACTCTATGTCGCCTGGCCATGCTGTGCCTCTCTCTGCTGCAGCTGAACTGAGAGACCTTACAGCTTCATTGTTGAGTGCTGGGGTAAGCAGGGTTTAGTAAAACTGACTTGGACATGGAACACAGCTGTGACTGCAGTTATGTGGTCCTGGAAGAGAAGTAAGTTTTGAAGGAGAGCAAAAGAGAAGAAGAAAAAAAGGTACATGTGTGCAGTGCTCCAGTGCTCCAGTTTTTCCATTGAGGTAAAGTCCCACACATCAAGTTCTGGCTCAAGGGCAGTCAGATAATCTAGTAAGAAAAGAGTTAGTAAAAGGTAAAATGCAGAGATACTCCAAAAACAGGATGCTTGTGTTGCGCTTTCTGATGTAAAGGGCTCTTTCCTGCATGACATCCTTGTCTCTAAACTAGGGAGACATGGATTTGATGTGGACCACGCAGTGGATAAAGATTTGGCTGTATGGTCACACTCAAAGTGTTGCAGCCTATGGCTTATTTTCTAAGTGGAGACCAGTGATGTTCTGCAGGGGTTAGTATTGTGACTGTCCCTGTTTAACATACTTGTTGATGGCATGGACAGTGGGATCGAGTGCACTCTCAGCAAGTCTGCCAACAACACAAAGCTGTGTCATGCAGTTGATATACTGGAGTGCAGGGATGCCATCTAGAGGGAGGGACCTTGATAGTCTTGGGAGCTGGGCCCACGTAAACCTCATGAAGTTCAACAGGGTCAAATGCAAAGTCCTCCATCTGGCAATCCCAGGCACAAGTACAGGCTGGGTAGACAATGGATTGAGAGTAGATTTGAGTCAAAAAACTTGGGGGTGCTGCTGGATGAGAGGTTGGACATGACCCAGCAATGAGCACTTGTGGCCCAGAAAGCCAAGTGTGTCCTGGGCTCCATCCAAAGCAGTGTGGGCAGCAGAGGGAGGGGATTCTGCCCCTCTGCTCTGCTGTGGTGAGACCTCACCTGGAGCACTGGGGCCTCCAACATAAGAAAGGCATGGGCTCATTGGAGTTAGTCCTGAGGAGGACCATGGCCACAGGGCAGGAGCACCTCTCCTATGGAGACAAACCGAGAGAGTTGGGTTTGCTCAAGAAGGCTCTTGGGAGACCTTAGAATACCATTCAGTACATAAAGGGGGCCTACAAGAGAGCTGGAGAGGGACTTTTGACAAGGGCATGTAGTGATAGGACAAGAGGAAATAGCTGTAAACGGACAGAGGCTAGGTTTAGATTAGACATTAGAAATAAATCCTTCACTATGAGGGTGATGGCGCACTGAAACAGGTTGCCCGGACAAGTTGTGGATGCCCATCCCTGGAAGTGTTCAAGGCCAGGTTAGATGGAGTTCTGGTCAACCTGGTCTAGTGGGAGGTGTCCCTGCATGTGGCATGGGGCTGGGACTAGATGATCTTTGAGGTCCCTTCCAGCCCAAACCATTCTGTGATTCTGTGTTCTATTTGGTATCTGTAGGTCCAAAAGGTCAGATAGTGTTGCTGACCAGTAACGTGTTGCAGTTACTGCCAAACCAGATCTGGTGCATTGTTCACTGCTGGCAAATTGTTACTGATTTTTCATTATTTAAATACAGGATTATGATCCCCAAAAGCAACAAGCTGCATGCAGTCTGTTAAGAAGAAAATAATCTAACCCCTTTTTTTTGCAGTGTCAAATACAAACTTTTTGATGCTGGATGGCATGCATGGGGGAATATGGAGGAAGGAGATATGAATTATCCTCCTTAGGCTCATTTCATTTTTAACATGGACTTCAATTACAGAAGAGTCATGTTTTATGGAGCAGTAAAGAAGCCAGTGCATACAAACTCTTCCACTGGTCCTTATAAAATGAAACAAGAACATGTGTTAGGATTACAGCATGTATGCAAACAGGACCCAGAGTACATCCAAGGCAGATGCATTTTCTAGACCAGAAAATCAAAGATAAATGTATATTTTTCTCCTTGGACTTCATGAGAACTGTGAAAGGAATACCCTATGTTTTAGACAATAATATAGGCAACAATATATTAAAATATCTCCAAAGAGAAAAACGTCGAGGATACTGTTTTGTTTTTAACAACACATGTCTTTCTCTTGGACAATAGTGTTGCAGTGAGAGCTCGCAGATGCTTTCAATATAAATTGGTAGTGGGACACAGGTGAATGCATTACTCTAAAGGCTGAGGATGAGGCCAGTTCTACCTGCCATATAATTTGCATCTTCTGATTTAGTCTATGATTGTTCTGTCTCTGACTTGGTTTTAGCATGGTTTTGGCTCACATGTTACATTTAGAGAGCTGTGTTTCCTTTGCAAAGTGTTTGGAGACATCTTATGATAAACATTGCTAGTAGTATTTATTGTCTTTGTATTCTTAACCTTGGAAAAAAAATAATTTGAGCATAAATGTGTAAGTCTTGTGATGTGTATAACAAGCTGCTGGTTTCAAATTTTCTTTTGTTATGTGTTTATACTGATGTAATCAGTCGATTTTAATTTAATTCTGTTTGATACACTATAGACATATTCTAAGTGACAGATTTGATCCCTAGAGGTGTCAGGATATTTAGCAGTTCAGAGAGTCTGAGTAGTTTTTATTTTCAATAGCAGAAGTCATGCAGCGTTCAAGATTGTTTTAACCAGGCCTTCTTTGTGGCATCCAAAAAGGAAAAATTCACTTATGTATCCGACCCAGAAATATTTCAGGGAAAGTACAGGATATTTTCCTTCCAGCATTACACAAGTGCATTGTCTCTCTATTCTTGGTGGTATTTGTACATAGAATATTTCTGTGTACTCTTGAACAATCTACTGTGTACAAGCAGAATCAGAATCTTGGTCCAGATTGCTTTCTGTTTACAATAATAGAACAAAGAATTTCTAAGAGAAATGCACTGGCAATTAGGCTGATACATACAGTGAGAAATATTAATTACCTCCTTAGTCTTGTAACACCTATCTCAATCATTATACATAAACCTTTAGACATGGGATGTGAGAATTCTCCTGGCTTTGGTCACAAAACACACTAAAAAGTCATTCAGCTGGCTTTACAGCAATTCACAGCAACTCAAGTGAATAGTCAGCTTTGTGTTTACCAAGGATAATCTGCTGTGCTGTGCTGCTAAATCTGTAACTCTAAATGGCCTTGTCTTGTAGCTGGCAGTACACTAAGCCCCAAGTTTTCTGCGTGGTTTAGGGGGCCTGCTGAAATGCTAATCAATCAGTCAGTCATTGGATCTGTCTTTAGAGAAGAGAACTGACGGCTGCAGCAGGACAGGTCTTACCATGAGAAGTAGGGTAAGTTATTGATGATCATCTACCTTGACTTCTGAGGAATTATTGGTGATGGAGGATCCACCATCATATTTTTCATGGACAGAATGATGAGAGTTTTCCCATTTTTTGAGTTCTGTCTAAACCTTGGGACATGTTTGTAGTCTATGTTGGGTTTCGGGTAAATACAAGTTACTGAGTATCACAGCACTGAAACGAATTATACCCTCCTAGCCAATATGTATCTCAAAAAATTTGGAAATGTTTTCTAGGTTTTAGTGGATATAGTGTAGACCTGTTTTAAATGTTGGTGTTTAGTAAATTTGAAGAGAGGCAAATAAATTGATCTTTTAATTATGAAGTCAGCCCTGTAGCCTCCAGGTTTCTCTGAGACCCTATTAGGTCTGCCTCCCTTCACCTGAAATGTCTGGGATTTTTTTTTTTTTTAATGGCTGTGTTCCTGCTTAGGACTTACTAAAAAAGAAGGCATGATGTGAGAAGTAGTATGTAATTTGAAACAGGACTCACAATGAATTGAGCAGAGGAACTTTTAGGTTTTCAGTGGCAGTATAGGAAATGTTACAGGACAGAAAAGAGCCTGGGGTTAATGCTACTTTTTAGAAACAGGAGTCATGGGCTCATGTTATGATGCCATTTTGAATAGGATTGTGGAGTATATTTACTATAGTCATTCTAAGATTGTTGCTTTTTTGTTTGTTTGTTTTCAGGGGTAAAATTAAAAATGTCACACTGATACACCAATTATTCACAAAGTGTCTGTTTTCATTTGGTAACCTTCACGTCTTTGTATATCTTGTATTTCATTAAACCAAACCCTGCATTTAATAAAATATACTTTCATTGCAAGGAAAACTAGTGGTTACTGCCCAACCCCAACCTCTCTTTTAATGGCATTCTTACAGTTCCTCATTTCTACTTTGCTGTGCTTAAACTCTTCTGTGTCCTGTCTCTTCTGACATCTTGGTGAAACACCATTTTTATGACATAGTGTCTGCTGCTTTTCCTTTCCTTTATGTGCTCACCTACATGTCTTTTCATCCCCTCCTCTACCCCATACTTCTACAATTGCACTAGAAACCTGGCTTTTGTGAGGGACTCAAACAAGCTTTTCAGATGCCAAATGGTTCTTTGAAAGCTGTCACTTTAATTTCAAATAATATTGGAAAATATATTTCTGTTCCTTAAAGATTAAAACCCCTCCAAAAAAAAAAAAAAAGAAAAATCCCACAACCCAATTCCAAATTGGAGGAATTAAAGGATATTAATTTTCTATATCTTCAGAATTTTTAGCTAACTGCTTGATATGTTTTTGAATATGGTTACAGTTACCAGCAATTTTTGTACTAATGGTTTCCATTTCATTTTTATTAGTTGCTTGCTCTGTTTTTTGTAAATATTACCTACAATTATGTGCCATTTACTGCTGGAAGAATAAGTAAGTGCATATTTAAAATGCAGTCAAGTGAAATCCTAGTCTGAAATTGAATTTTTAAGTGCATCTCTTTAAACATGATAGCACTGATGATTCGGTCACATGATTTGCCATTAATTGTATCACAAACATTTCCTGTAGCTTAACTTGCTAGTCCTGTCTCTTGCCCTCTTGAAATAAATGGACTTCCAGCAACACTTTTGACAATACTCTTGTCTACAAGTAGTAAAACATCTGGAAATTAGGCTAGATGGATAAAACAGTTCCATGTAATAATATGTATCTGGCATTCATACAACCTTTGTATAATGCATGTTTTTTATGGACCAGATGTGGTATTTATGTGTTATGAGGAACAGAGGCATGTTCAGTCATGCTTTTTATTGCATTTAAATGCAAGGTATATTTTAATAACTCTCAAAGGGAATTGTCTCCAATTGATTAGAAACTGTCAGTGTGTTAGACATAAACCTGAAAAAGGAAATGAATCTGTCAGAAAACTGTAGATGTAATTTAAGTTGACATTAAACTGTATACTTATTGTGAGCTGGCTTCAAAAAAAAAAAAAAAAAGAAAGAAAAAAGAAAAAAGCAACTAATAAATTTCTACTTATTCCTCCAGTGAAGGTGATCTATGAAGCCTTTGATCTAAGAGTTGTTTATTTCTTTTCTAGGACTGTGTTCTGTTCGATTTACAGGTCTATGAAATTATTGGGTTTTTACATCTATTCTTCAGCCTTTCACATTTTCTCATTGAGACAACAGCTTTGCATAAAAACCAGCTGCAAAGTCTCAGTTTTTAGAGTCTTGCATGACATTTTCAGGTAAGGTGAACTGAACTTTTATTGAGTGGAAAAGGGATTCCACTAAGTCATGTCCTCCTTGCTTTTGCCGTTATTAATTTCCAAACCCTGAAAAGCTCAGGCAACTGAGCTGTTGTCTCCTCTACACCTTTTCTTTGTCTAAGGCTTTTACTATTTTCACTTGAAACATAACTGCTTTTTCAAGAATGGCACCTGGACCTTTCTTTCATTTACCGTTATTATTTCTGTTGAGCACGTTGAGCACATTGAGCTGTGTTTACATGATATTCTGCATTTGCTATTACCCTTTGTTCCATGTCTTTTTACGTGATTATTATCTGTACAAGAGCTGTCAATGTCAATCTCTTACAGTTTCTTTAGTTTGTTCTTTTTTCTTCTTACTCTGCAGTATCACCATTTGTTCTTTTTTCTTTCTACTCTGCAATATCTCCTTAAACAAATAAATCCCCTACATGTGTATCTCCAAATATGTTACAGGTTGTTTTAAAGCAAATGCATTTGAAGCCAGCCTTGACAGGCGTCAGTACCAGAACACCGCTAGTGCATCCCTCCTTCCATTAACTTTTATTGAAAGGGAGCAAAAACCTGCAGGGAGGCTGGTTTGGCAGCTATGAAATGTTGGGTTTTTTTTTAAACTTTATAAGAGGACTCCAACTAATGTGCAATAATTTGCTTAATATCTTCTGCAGTAGTGAAGGCCAGAAATCTTGAAGCCATCCTTGAGTCTGAGCTGATTTTTAAACCTGCAATACTCCTTGCAGTTTGTTTGTGCGTCACTGACCTTTCCCAATCCCTACAGCATTGCCAGGCTTCTTCCTTGATTCAGCTCTGGCTCTACTGAAATTCTTGAATCATTTCCTTATCTCAACTTCTTCAGCTCTTTTTTTCATAATTCTTCTAAATACTTTTAAGCTTCAGGAGACATAGATTTCTGTGCTTAGATAATTTTTGCATGTATATTCTCCATCCATCCCTCCAGCCAGGCATCTTTGAATTCAGGTTCAACATCAAGATCCTGTTGTTTAGAACTCTCACTGGATTTGAATCTCATTTTCCAGTTTTGAGTCTGTGATGAGCAGAGTGGGTATACATGCTTCATTCAGTAACAAGATTGATGAAGGCAAAAGAAAACCATGGTGTAGAGAAAAAGGCCTGATGTTCAAGTTCAAGACCCAGTGTTCCGTCATCCCTTTCATTACAGTAACAAATAAACTGTCACATATGAATTCATTCATAATCTATAACCCTGATAGAGAGGGACAGAGGTGCTAGCGTGTCTCAGCCTTAATTTATAATTCAGATATGAGAGACATGAAGTGGTTTCATCAGGAAGAAATAATTCTAAGCCAAAATGTTCGAATGCTTCCAAAGTCCAAATTGGAACAACTTTTTTTAAATTTGAAATGTCCGTCTCTGTTTTAAATGTCAGACCAAACCTGCTTGGGTCTGACATTTTTATTGGCCACTGACATCATCCCAATATTCAAGACATGCAGTAGGCACCACAGGAAACTAGTGTGGTCAAATAGAGACCATCTGACTGAGCTCAAATACAAGAAAGGAGTGTATGGAAAGCAGAATATGGGATATACTACCAGGAATAGAAAAACCACATGGGGATGCAAGGATGAAATTAGCAATACCAAAGTTTGGCTGGTATTGAAACATATGAGGCATGTGAAGTGCAACAGGAAAGGTTTCTGCAGGGTATGTTGGTCACAAAAAGAAGACCAGGGAAATCACAGACCTGGTAGTGAATCAGGCAAGTGATGCACTAATGAAGGGCATGAAAGATGCTGAGATTCCCAATGCTTTATTTATTTCAGTCTTTACTAGTAGAATCTCCTGCTGAGCCTGCCAGGTTCTGCCAGTTCTGTTTGATCTTTTTATCAGTGATCTGCATGCAGAAGGTGAAAAAACCATTGGTAAGTTTGTTGATGGTACTAAACTGGGAGGTGCTTGACTCTCTTGAGTGATGAGAGGCCTTGCAGAGGGATCTAAATAGAGCATTAGGCAATCATCAGTGGCATGAAATTTAAGAACAAATGCTAGATTCTGTACCTGGGGCAGAATCCTGGTAAGGATTACCTGGGTAAGTCTGGCCACAAGAATAAATTGGAAGAGGAGTGGCAGGAGAGCAGCCCTGCACAGAACGGTATCGGGTGCAGATCAGCAGCAGCTGGTGAGCAGATCTCAGTGGGAGTCAGCATCCCAGGATGCATCAAACACTGCACTGTCAGTGCAAGAGAGGTGATTATTGTTGCAGTCAGCATTGGTGCAGCCTCTTCTGGAGTGTTGAGTGCAGTTCTGGGCCCCACGATTTAAAAATCACAGAGAAGAAGGATGTGATGGTCCTTGAATGTGCTCAGATGAGAGCAACAAAGCTGGAGAGAGTTCTGGGAGATGCGTTGTGTGAGAACCCACTAAGGAATGTGAGCTTCTCTAGTTTGGAGAAAAGGAGGCTGAGGGGTGATCTCATTGTTCTCTACAGCTTCTTGAGCAGGGGGACTGCGGAAGGAGATGTGCATCTCTTCTCCCTGGAATCCAGTGCTAAGATGAGTGGAAAGGGCACAAAGCTGTGTGAGGGGAGGGTCAAACTGGACATTAAGAAGCATTTCTTTACTGAGAGTGACCAAACGCTGGAAAGGGCTTCCTGGAGAGGTGGTCAACGTCCTGAGTCTGTCACAGTGTTTAAGAGACATTTGAACACTGCCCTTAATAACATGCTTTGACTTCTGGTTGGCCTCAAAATGGGCAGGCAGTTGGACGGGATGATTGGTGTAGGTCCCTTTCAACAGAACAAGACTATCCTATTTTGTTCTGTTGTATTCTATTCAAATAAAGCTCAGAGGACGCTCAATGGAATATACTTAAATAAGCTGGAGATATACAAACCCATGGAATCTTGCAACCACAGAACAAGCAGAAACAAGTTCAACAAGTGTGAAGTCCTGCACTTAAGGCAGAAAACTCCCACACATTGGTACAAGCTGGGCACTGCCCAGCATGAGACCAGCTTTTGCAATAAAGAACTTGGTCTCTTGGTGAACAGCAGGTTGAAACTGATCAGCAGCATGACCTCACAGCAATGATGGTGAATGGTGTCCTGGCTGGTACAAGCAAGATCATCAGTGGGTTGAGGCAAGTTAATACCCTCCATTCTTGAAGATTTTTCATAATTCACCTCAAGGTTTTCAAAGAGCCATAGGCAGCCTAATTTAACTGCAAAAATAACTCTCCTTTGAGCAAGAAGTTGGGCTCAAAAGAGACCTCAAAAGGCCCTTTACAGCCAATAGTTTATGATTTTGCCATAATAGAGAAAATAATCTCATATACTTTAGTCAGCAGAGGAATCTCAGCTCTCAAAATTAATTTAAGCACTTAATGGGTACCTGCAAAATAAAGTTGATGGAATTGATTATCAAGTTTATATTTAAAGTGCTTTGCATCTAAGAAAGACTTCAGATTTGAAATATTTTTAACTTTTTGTGTATTCATAAAATGAATAATTGATCCTTTAATATGTAATCAATGTAATTATTGATATGCACACCTCCCCAAATCCCTTATCTTTACTGTGTATATTTAATTTATTATGACAACTTAATGTAGAAGTACAGTGTAGAGCCTGAGAGCTGTGACCTGAAATATGTGACTATGGAAAGTTTCAAAGAAAATATATCTAAACACTGATTAAGAATCCAAAGAGTTACCACAATATAACTAAAAGATTTTTGTAAGCAGTATTGCTCAGTATACTAAGACCTGTTGAAAAGAAGTTCAAGATTTATTGGGAAATATTTTGGAGAAAAGTATTTTTTAAGCAATAAAGAAAACCTTACAAAATATCAAGTTTCAAAAAACCCCTAAACAATACATTTAAATTGAACTGTGCATTTTAAGGGCTGCAGAATGGTTTTGATTGTAGTTAAACAGTAATATTTTCTTTGTATAGACCCCAGTAACAGATGTTGCCTTTTTTTTTGGGCAATCTGTAAGTATTCTCTTTTGTTCAGTGAGCTCTAAGGCTTGTGTATTGTGTTTGCAGTTTAATTTGTCAGAAGTGGTCAGATCATGTCATTTAGCTCCTGCTTCTTTTGGTCCTTAGTATTTGTATGACCTGGATGCTTTGTGTAAATGTTCTTCATAGTACTGCTATGAATAAGTGGTATTGAAAATAGACTGTACTAATCTATAATGCCTTTTATTATTATTTTCAGCACTTTGTTTGGTCAGCTGAAGAGTGCTTGGAAAGCCAGCTTTGTTCAAGTCAACAGTGTAAATATGGGGAATGTGCAGTCAAATGGCACATGGTGCTCAGAGCTGCCACTACTGCAGCTGAGAGTGCAAAATGGCTTTAAAGCAAGCCCCTAGGTGGAGGAGTCTTGTGTTACTCACATTTTGTGTTCCTGAAGTAGCACATGTGTACTGCCATTTTTCTGCTTTCCCTCCCCAAGGGCCATAGAATATTAAAAGAAGCTTGGTGGTGGCTTTTTACCTTGGCTGTAGCTGGAACTGGAGGAAAGGAGACAAAGAGAGGGAGACAGTTTAAGCCATATGTGTCTGCTTCTTTCAGTTCTGCCAAGAGTTGCTATGCCAACGTGCCAATACTTTAAGAAGATTGCTTAATATTATTAGGCATATGTTTTATTATATGTAGATTAATTGTTTTTAAGAATAAACACACAAAAAGACAAGTCAGTCAAAAATGCACACCTCTAGACAGAGTCTGAAGACATAATTACACAATTTCATAAAGCTCAGTTTGATTTTCTGATGAAAAATGAGATACAGATCTTTATCTTATCTTCTGTTTCCTTGATGCTTCATTCTGGTTCTGCAAAGTTATATAACTTTGAGTCTTCCAATGTCTATTTTACAGGCTTTGCTATTCAGAAAGAAATAGGAAAAGATTTAGGTCCTGAAAGAGGGAAAAAAATCAGGAAATAGGCTTGCAGATAGGAGTTTGATAATACATATATATGTGATGGTATATTTTCATTTCATAAGTCAGAATGGTTTGAAGTTTAAAGTTGTGTCTTCCAAGAAAAGAAACATGTAGAGAATGTGGTGGTTTGCTGAAGGCACCCAATTCTGTTGCCGGCAAAGGCAAACAGTAACTTGTCTCTCCTTCACTGAAAGCATGATTGGATGCCTAACAAAATGACTATGTAATATGGTATGATTGGCAGTTCCTGCTTAGGAAGCCAAGGAATAAAATAGCAGAGGCATTGACATTCACTGGCAAACTCCCACTGACTTCACAGGAGCTGGGTTTTAGTCTTAAATAAATAATGTTGAAAAAATGTGCTTCAGAAACTTTGAGTTAATCTGTTGGTTCAGATCAGGGTAGAGTGGATAACTATGCCTGCAGGCATTAACAAGTCATACGTATCTTTTCATGGTTGTGGGATTTACTGAAATAAGTAGATCAGATAGGGTGTGTGGTACCAAAACCTATCAGGGTGGAATCTGTGCAATCCTTCCAGAATCCATCCATTACCAGGATGTGACTGAGTATATTTTGGCTGTGCCATTGGCAGGCTTCTCTCTGCAGCTCCTTTTACCTTTATGGACAAATACTTCTAAGCTAGGAGGGCAGCTAAGAGACATATAAGTTTTTAACAGTTAAGGCACAGCACGAATGCACTGTGCAAAGATGGAGCAAGACAGGAATTGTGCAAAGAAGAATATATGCAGAAAACAAGAAATGAAATAATGCCATTGTCATGAGTTCCTTAGGAATGTGTTTATCTATAAAGAATAAGTAATTGTACCATAAGTATAAAAAAAGGGGGAAAGGGATGTATTTAAAGAGGAAAGGGTGGACATTGGTTTATGAGCCTATCTAAAATAAATGCATATCTGTTTCACTAAGCATAATTGCCTAACTCTGTAATAATTAGGGGGACAAAACCATGTCTCCAATCATCTGTCTACTATCTTCAAGAATGCCACAATGTACTCATTCCTTTTTAGATGTCTGATGTTTGTTCATGATAATGGATTGCCTAAACAGTGGGTTTAACATAATTTCTCATGAGCTTTGGGCAGTTCCTTGCCTTGCCTGGTGCCACGTGCTTGTCTCCTAGTCAGGCAGAGAGGATGTTCATGTCCTGCCCTGCCTGCAGAGGTACTGACTTGGGGCAGGCATGTGCCACCTCACCACAGTGGGGAGAGATGGCTGAAGAACTCAGCCTAGATTTTACAACTATCACAGTTTAAAAAGAGGGGTCTAGACTATTATACGTAGCAAGTATGCAGCTGAACATGATGCTAAGTCCACAGTAGTAGGTGCTGTAACTAACAATGGAGGAAGAATAAAGATTTAAAGAGATTTCCTCTTCTTATAAGCTCTGTTGAAGTAATAAATGATTAAAGCATCGTTTACTTTTGGCTTCTTATACAATGGACTGGATTCTCTTTCTGAGCTAATTTCTCATACAGGAATATACTGGGGTATGTTGAAATATAAAAATATTTAGACTGTACTAAAAGGACAAATCTGTCAAGGAGTCGAAAGATTGGTTCTTGTTTAAATTTATTTTAAAGATCATGGACAAAATTTTATGCTTTATATTTTAAATGTATTTTCATTTCTACAGTCTGTTTATTGAGATGCATTAGCATGAAAAAGCTAAACCACATCACATTACTTACTGCATGTTCAAGCAGTTCATACGTTAATGCAATTTGGTGGGAAATTAGCCGAAGAAAGTCTAGAAAATGTAAAACTGTTTTGCTCTCAGCCAATGCAACTCTTTTAAAGAAACACATCTTCACTACACTGCTCAGAGAAGCAATATAAATAAATAAAATAATTCTATTTATTAATTTTATAAAAACTAAATGAAGTCTGCTGTGTCAATCATAAATAAGAATTCTAAGTTGTTGGACTTTTTGTTTAGTTTTTTTAATCTTTCTATTTTTTTTCTTTTGACCTGTCTGCGATCTGGGAAGATCAGTAGCATCTGATGAAATCACTTAAGATTTTTGTCAGACATTTTATATCTTCTCTAAGATTTGTCCTCATTTAACAGAATGGAATCTCAAAGACCCCCAGCAGATGGAAAGTTTCTTGAAAATTACTTGAGTGGAAGAGAAATAGAGGGTTTTTCTGAAGTATCTTAGTCATAGGAGCTCAGGTAATACTCTAGATAAATCTTAGGATTCTGCTTGCAGATGAATGTAGCTTTCACTTGTGTTAAAATCTGGCAGTTCTATTAATGCTTCTTGATATTTTTATTTATTTCCAATCTTCATATGAGCAAGGAACATGTAAAATTTGTTTGAGATAATTTTGATGTCAGATTTCCAAATCTGATGAGTTTTTATATAATTGGTTATCCATAAATTTAATTTTATTTTGTTTTCAAATAGGAGAATGTGACTACACATGTACAAACACAAGTTCTGGCTGGGGCTGTGCACACAATAGACTCTCTGTGTGTGTGCACGTGTGCTGTAAGTGTACAGGCATGTGACACTAGCGACTGAGTACTAGAGATATCTGCCTAGATATTTTGCTGAAGTATTACTTTTGAACTGCTAAATCCATTTTCACATGTTTGACAACTGCTGCATGTGTACCACTGTTTTAATGCTGTCAGCCTCTACTCCCATCTGTTTATTGTGGCATGACAAAGCTTCCAAATATTTTTCTATCCAGAATACTTATGATACATGCAGTTTATCACAATAAGCAATGAATTTCAGAGATATCCAGAAAATGTAGGAGTGGAAATCTTCTATTCTTTTAGCTATCACAAGGTAAGACTGCTTCCACAGCTAAACTGGCATTAGGCCTTTAAGGAAAATCCAAGATTCTTCCAACCAATTATTTGGATGTGTGAGTTACTACGCTTTGTTATTCCATTTGAGCAAAATTCTAAGTTCACATACAGATAAAAGCAGACTCCGAAAAGGAAATTGCCTGTTAACTGAAACCTTAAATAGCTTTCTATAAGAAAGCACAAGTGATCAGTCAGCTATCTTCCTACTATGCACTTCAAGTTCTTTCTAATTTAATGTATTACCTCTTTTACATCTTAACCCATGAGACTTGTTACAAAAAACAGAAGCTGTCTTTTGTATTTCCAAACTACTGTCTTTTCTTTAAGCCGAAATATACATATGCTGACATGCCAAGTGGCTCCTTCTTCAGGTAGGAAAGTAAAAACACGTTCAGACATGTCCTAAGGATTGGGAAAAATGCCAGAAAATGTTTAGCGCAAATAAAGCATCAACAGCTTCATTTTTACTACTTTCAGCAGCAATCAGATGTCAAATTAAACTCCATTAGCCTAAAATAAGGCAGAGCTTTGAAGACACAAATCAATAACCAGAGTAAATGCCACATTGACTGTACTAAGAAACTTTTGAAGCTTTGCCCACACTACACATTCTTCCAAGTTTAAGCCCTTCGACTTAACTTGGGTTTAACTAAATCATCCAAATTAACATTTAGAGCAGAGAAGTAATAGGCCTCTTTGGAATACAGTTCACCTAAGATATCTGGTTTGCTCACGCTGTTGAGCATGTAACTTGCACGGCTTTGCCTGTTATAATTGTGACATTTCTTCACTCAAAAAGTCGCTTTTATTTTTCAAAAGTGGTTTTGCTGCAGACCTAAATTCATCACACTGCACCATCAGTGAAGTAATCTTCTACAAAGGCTTGGTCATAAAAAAGATAAAATAATTCAAACCAACACCATGAAGGATTTTAAACCTTTATATAATACATGGGCTCTGTGGCAGGATCCAATTCCCTGGTTTCCTTTGTACACAAGAACAATAAAGTGTCAAAGTACATAAACAAGTCTTTCAAAACAAGCAAATGTGTCCTTTTAAGTCCTTCTCATTAAACAGACACAGGGTGATGAGGATACTGAGGTTACTTGTGCATGTAATGCTTGGGAAACAGCCCCTGCTGTAGGCAACATGTTCAAAAGTTTGATCTAAACCACAGAAATACCAACTCCATAGGACACATTCAATTTTGTTAAAAAGTTTGGAATCAGATTACTTAGTCCCCTCAACCATCAAACTTCACAGATTAAAACTAGGTGAGTCTGTTTTAACCTTCTCATGTTCTGCCAAGAGCCTTCAAAAGTGTTCCTTTCTTAAGTGTTCTGAAGTATCTGTAAAAATGCTATTTAAAAACATCCAGAATTAATGTGGCCTCAAAACTACTAATAATGCTGTTCCAGATGTTTGTGGTGAATTGCTGAGCAGGAAAATTAATAAAGTCATACTTACACAAACAAGCTTGCTTTAAAATACTTGCCTGGATCTGTCTTCAACCCATTAAAATCAGAGAATTCTGTATTCTCCTGCTCCCTAAGCAGTGGGCTTAATGAATCCTGTTAAGCTTCCTAATATCTTCGGCATTCTTGTCATCATACTTTTAAAATTGGAAACAATATACACTTTACAGTTTTCTTTTGTTCTGTGGACCACTTCCCATGATCTCATGGCCTGAAAACTTAGATCTATGTATTTGATAATGGAAAGCATGACTACAGGAGGTTTGTTTGCTCTCATGGTAGTTTGGTACAGTGGATGATAGTAGCATTGAGGCATAGGCTTTTGAGAGGAGAGCAACCTGGACTTACAACTAAGATCCTGATATATATATGTGTGCGTGTGTGTGTGTATATATATATATATACACATATATATATATGTACACACATATGTACATATGTGTGTGTGTGTGTATATATATATATATACACACACACACACACACACACACACACACACACACACACACACACACACACACACACACATATACATATATATACATAAGGACAAATTAACTCAAGGTCTCCTGGGTGCTGAAAACCAGAAGAAGCAAAAAAAGATTTTCTCTCATGTTTACTCTTATTCACCTAAGTCTGATAAGCTTTCTCTGCTAAGTATAACACGGAGTAAGGGCATTCCAGCCCCTGTGCATTGCCATATTTTTCTCTGGCATCTCTCTGTGCATGGCTTGTCTTCCTCAGCAGTCCTGAAGAAGTGAAAAGCTTGTTCCATTCTGACTTGAAGGCAAAATATCTAGTGAGTGGAACACTGAAACAAGTCCCCAAGGTAATAGATTTGAGAGTGGGGTTTTTTTGAGACATATATGTTTGTGTTTGCAGACTTCAGTGACTCAAAGTTGCACCTTGAAAAGAGTATATGTATTTCCTTTTAATGTCAGAAATCCTTGTCCTTAAATACATTCAATGAAGTCCTTAAATAGCCGTTAAGTATTAAAAGTCCTTAAATACCTTGTCTTTAAATGGGTAATGCTAGTCAGCAATGTAAGAACAGCTTACACAGAGGTGTATTACTGTCCTTAAAATGCCAAAGCAATTGTTCGAATGCATACACTTTTGTCTTCCCACTGTTAATATTAATATAAAAGATGAAGACAAGCAAAATGTCTCCATCACTTAGGGGTCTCCCTAGATGACATGCCGTACTGTTTATATTACCTAGTTCCTTCTTAAAGACTAAACATCTTAGAGAATAATTCAACGTATGCCCCATACTCAAAGCCTCATTGCTGTTGGTCAGTTTGGGGGTGGGGGTCAGGAGAAACTGGCCCGTGGTCCCTGCAGAAGTGAAAGATGTGGGAAACTCACAAGTTCTTATGCCAAGTTTGGTACAGCACAGAGGCTTTCAGTGTGGTGTGGTAAAACCTGAAATAAGGAGCCAGCTTAGCTGTCACCACTGGGGGCCACTGCTACTTAGCAAAAGAGAAGGAAAAGGAAGCTGCTGCAAGGCCTGGAGTGTGTGTGCACTGACTGGGGATAGCTCCTGTAGAGAGGCAGGAAAGTGACCCGGTGTGGAGTTGGTATGAAGAGATGGGAATAACCAGCAAAGATATGCACAGGGAACTGAAATCTCCTGACAATGAACATACGAATTTTGCCAAATGTCAACATGAGTGATGCAAGACATGGCAGCAGCCACTCTCTCTTTGCAGTGGTATTTCCAGTCCTGTGTTAATCCGCATATCTTTGGGAAAGTGCTTGTGTATCAGTAATAATTGGGACCCCTTACTAACCAAAACTGCTCAAAAGTGGGTCATCATCACTGTTGTCTTCTGTGAACACACGTTGCTTCTATGAAGCACTTTTCTTGCTAAGAGGGAGAACAGACAATATGGAATAGGTAAAAAATATCAGGTGGCAAAAACTTTTTGAGAAGTAATTAGAGAGCAAGACAAAATGAAAAAGGTTAAGATGAACAGAGGAATTATATACAAAAGAGAAGTGAATAGCTTCTCATACTTTTGAGATTTTTTTTTTCCCCTCAATACTCCTTTGTAAGTATTTACTGTTGGAAGTGTAAATTCTGGGTGAGATGCAATAGTCAGGCTTTACAAGGGTTTCTCCTAAGAATCAAGAAACCTCAAAAGGAAATCTTTCTCACTCCAGACATTATCCATATTTATTACATTACTTATAGCCAAACTGACCCTTCTGAAAGTCTTTTGCACAAAACATATTCACTCTTAAACAGAAACTGAGGCCTGACTTTTCCTGTCTCTTTCCTATAATATGATGGCATAACTCACTGACTTCAAATGGGCTGGTGTTTTGTCACATACTTTGAAAGTGCAAGGGACTCACACCTCACAACCATTTATCACACTGATATTTTAGAGAGGAGCAGCTACATGTCACATACACCACCAATATTTGCCCCTTCGTGCTGCTGGTTTGGACAGCAGCAGGTATTTTCTCTTCTTTTTGGTCTGAGTTGTCGTGCCATGAATGACATTTAAGGGCCAGCCTGACTGAATGTAATCATTTTGAAAAATAAACACACATACAGACAAGAAAGGGAAAACAGGGCAAAGAAGCTTTCTTGCCCCCAGAACTGATGGACAAACTGGAGTAATTGTTGCTAAGAAATACTGAATGTTGACCTCCCCAAACACTTTTAGTATGTCTCTAGCACTAAACAAGCACTATAATGCATTGTGCTGTATCCGTGCAAATCTCTGTTTGCAGGCCAGCCTGGAGAAGCACATCAAAGGCAAATGATAAGAAAAGCAGGTGTGGGTCACTGAGGGGTGTTCCTGGCCCCATCCCCCTGGGAGAGGTCTGGCACTGGTACTGGTATTGTACATTGTTAATTAAATCATTCTAATTAATTCATTCAAAGTGTAAATTAGGAAGGAAAGAAGATAAATTACACTAATATGTTTAACCCCATGCTGTTTATTTAGCAGTTGAACAAAATAATGTGGTTAAAAAGAGTTTAACAAGGCAAAAGCCCAAGACACAGCTGTTTAATAGCATTAAAAATGAGATCTCAGACTGTGCTGCAGGCACATACTGCCTGTTTACATTTAAAAGGCTTGCCACGATAGCTGTACTGGCAAACTCTGCTAGTTTAGATGCAGCTGATACTAATGAAACAAAACAAAATACATATTTTCATCACTTGAATGAAATAATCTGCCCTGGTAAATGGATTATTTTACCAGTACAGCTCTGCCACTGTTAGAACTCTTGCTGGTGCTGCTAGGGTAATCTGGGAGATCTTTTATCTACACAGGTATGTCTGCAAAACATTTAAGTGCCAATAAAGCCATATGATGAAGTTTACTATACATTCAAAGTTCCAAGAACTTGTCTCAACACAGAAGTCAAACCAATTTAAATAAAGCACAAAGTGAAATCATTTAGCTAAAACAGCAGTGTTCTCTGCATAGCACGCAAGCTGGATTTGAGTTGAACAAGTTTTCCCTACCCCAACATTTTCAGAGTCAAATGTAGCACTTAATTCTAGAGATTAAAATGAAAATATTTATGGGTTTATATGCTTTTGTATTTCAAGGCTACACTCTCACTCGACATAGTCGTTCTTTCAGACTTATTAAAAACAAACAAACAAACAAACAAAGAAACCAACCAACAAAACTAACCTTAAGAAATTATCAATTTCACGTGACTCTAGATGCTGAGGCTTTGAGAAAATGGCCAATTATCTTGTGATTTGTGACAAAATCATGATATTTAGCAACACTGCAAAGATCCTATCTATCCTGGCATACGAATACTAGGAGAAACATGTTTCAACTAGTTCAGCAGGCATGTTAAACTATGTCCTGGAATAGGCTAGGCCAGCTTTGTTTTCAGCAATGTCAAAATACAGATTGGCCCATCTACAAAACTGGCTTAACCAGAACAGTGCTTAAATGTGATCAGACTTAGTTCTCAGACCAACATAAACCAGGCCAAAGATTTGCGTTGGACCAAGTTAATTTCTTGAGTGTTTTTTCCATGCTAGCAAAACATGCATTCTTATCCTAAATGTGCTATAAGCTGTATTCAGACAAAACTATCTACTTCTAACTCCTGTGCAGAAAGGAGCGGAAACACTTTGGGTATTTTGTCACTTAAGCATAAAAAAGAGCTTATGTGAGCACATTCAAGAGACCAGCTGTTGTGATTTGTAAGCTTGGACTGCAGAGTTCCTTTTTCTTCTCCTCTCTCTGCTCTCACCAGTACCTCTGCTTTACACACACAGAAGGATCCGTCTGGCTGTGTACTTGTTTCCCCAACAGATGACTTATAGCTTCATCCAATCATTCTGCCCTGATTAACTTCAACAGGTTCCTCATTTCATGGAGGAAGATCAGTACTTCATCTGGTCTCTTGCTTATGGGATTATTGTCCCATTTGTTCATGCAGGGCACTGCCCAAATCTGCATGCTGTGGGCATCCATGTAAGCCCTATCTGTGGTCCTCTCTGTGGATCTCATTCTTCACTGACCATTCCTTATAGCTATAGTTCAAATGTTGCTAAGCAATAGATGGGTAACATTATTCTGTAATTTTGGTTTTGTATGAGTGATAACTCTGCCTGTTCAAAGTTTGTTGTGTATGAAGTAGTATGTCCCTGTGTTTTCAGTTGCATAGAATGAGATAAACTGACATTCTGACACCAGATTATGGAAGGTCCACCATAATGGACAGGATTTGGGTGGAATCTCTGCAGGCTTAGTTGGGGGGAAGCATGGGAAAAGAGAATCAGGGCATTTTATGGTCATGTTATGATGAAAGGAAAAACCTGGACTCATAATATGGACAATACAATGTGCAACAAAGGTTGAACATTCACAGTCTAATCCAAAGTCCTCTACAGATACATTACTCCAGTGAACATTGGTGTCCGTGAATATCCCTTGTGCAAGGTTGTTTACAATTTCTAAAAGCTTCTCACACCTAAACAACTTTGAAACATACTTTATTACATACAGATGTGCAACATTTTTGACCATGCAACCTGCAATACTTCATGTTGTAATAAAACAATATAATAAAAAGAAATAATCTATGAAACAAATTACTCCTTCATCTGCTTCCTGTTCAGCCTTGCTCTCCAGGCTTGCATATGCCCACAGGCTGTCTGGAATTACAGATGTGTCCTGCTGTACACCAAGTGTGTGCTTATCTGCAGACTCTGGAGTCCAGTGACATGAATATATCCTCTACATGTTAGCAAATTGCTTGCTTGCAGGGTTTTTTTTCTTTTTCTTTTTTTTAACAGACAAAGTTTGGGTGACATTTCATTACGAGGAATGAGCACATTCTCCAAATTGTTATATATTCAACAAGAAGCTTCCTGCTGGTGCAAGTAATTGTTCTTATCTTCCTTAAAGCCTCTTTAGAATAATACCATTGCTTTAAGTGGTATTAGCAAATAGTAAACTAGCAATGTGTGCAACGTTTAGCATGGTACCTTGTGTTTTTCTTGTACAGAGCCACACAATACCATTATGCAAACCCTGTTATGTCTAGAAGATGTTTACTGTTGAAATCGGCCTTTTGCTCAATGCGTTTTTCACACAGTTTGTTAATTGGGAAATAATTAAAGCCAAGCTTCGCTTTGTGCTGCGGGAGCACTGCACGGGCAGGTCCGGGGCGGCAGCTCTGCGGAGGGCTCCCGAGAGCGCGGCGGCCGCACGGCCCGCGGCAGCGCCCGCGGTGCTCGGGCTCCTCCGCGCCCTCCCGACCGCTCTCAGGGCGCTAAGGAGAGCTTTCCCACCGTCTGCTTTGCTCGGCCTTCGCCGCTCACTGGGACACGCCATGAGGAGCGGGACCTCTTCCGTCCGCGCGGCTCTCCGCATCCCGCGCAGCTATTTCGGTGTGTGCGCAGCGGGGCGCAGCCCGTGTTCACCCCGAGCGCGGTGCAGGAGCTCGTACAGAGAGCGGCTGCTCCGCCCGGCGCCACGGGGTCCCCACGCCGCCCCGGGCGGGTGCGGGGCCGAGCAGGCAGGGGAGGCCCTCCTGCAGCCCCGTCCGGGGCGATGCCGATGGCGATGCCGATGGCGATGCCGATGGCGATGCCGATGGCGATGCCG
>VZRL01004804.1:127390-260743 GCA_013397895.1 Origma solitaria
CCCTCCCGCCGGGACAGCGACTGCGCCCGCGCTGCCCTGGTCCTGCCGTCCCGCCCCCGCCTGTCACTCACAGGCTTTGCATAAACGCTCCCCCCGCCCCCCAGCCCATATACCCCTTCTCCGCTCCGCCGCTGGGGCAGAGCTGCGGCCGGCGTGTCAGCAGTAGCAGTAGCCCCGTCTTTCTTTCCTTCCGTCCCTCTTCCCTACCTNGCCGAGCTGCCCTCCCATGCGCGGCGCTGCGCCGCCCAGGGACCTCCGCGCTCGCCCGGGAGCCGCTGCTGTAAGTTGGTGCCGCCGAGCCGGTGCAGCGCCGGGAGCGGAGCGGAGGCGGGCGGGCAGCGGCGGGGCAGAGCTGAGGGCAGAGCTGGCGCCGCGCTGCCTGCGGTGCTTCTCCGGCTGGAGCCGGGCAGCCTGATTTGTCCCCGGCACAGGCGGAGCCCGGCCCTCTCCCTCCCTGTCCGGAGCGCCAGGGACCAGCGGGGCGCGGGGCAGCGGGTGGGTCGGCATCCGCGGTGGCTGCTGTCTCCGGTGTGCGGCTGCCTTCGGAAAGCGTCGGTCCCTGTTACGAAGCATGCTCGCCTCCCCGGTGGGCTTCAGCTTCCCGCTTGGAGCCCCGGGCGGTGCGGAGCATCCCTCGGCGGGCGTGAGGCAGGGCAGGGAATGAGCGAGCGCCTCGCTGCTCCCCGAGCTGGTTGCGGCGCTGCTCTCCCGGCGCCGGTACAGAAACTTTTGCACGTGGTTATTGCTCTATAAGAGGAAACAAAATGCATTTTAGCTTCTCTCACTGATTTTTATATCAGGCTGGGAAGAAGCTCTGCAAGTTTCTTTTCAGAGACGGAGTTATTTAGGCGTTTTGATGGAGCGAACTGAGGGGAATTTAGAGTTGCGTTTCTTTGTCTGTATGTGGTGAGCTGTAGTGCATTCCTAGCAGGAGCAGCGTGTTCTGCTTTCTGTCTCGCTGCAGGTCCTAGGCAGCCACTGAGTTTGAAGGCTTTAGGCAGGGTCGCGGTTTGCCTCTGCCACGCTGATAGTATCGGTGCAGATTTAGCAATTGAAAGCGGTGTTAGTTACATCGATGGGACGATTAGCAGATTTCCTCTCTTTCAGCTGTTTCACTGTTTCTAAAGAAACCACTGTATAATTACACAGTCGTATTAAAATGAGCATGCATCAGGGATGTGTCAGTAATTTGAAAATACTAAATTTTTCACTTGATTTAGGCTGAGACCTGCATGCTTAGAACTGTTAAGTAGGACAAGGAGCCTCTTGTTTAAAGTAGTGTTTACTGCTGGGCTGCTGTGACAAGTAGCCTGTTGAACTGTAATTATAAATCAAAGTCTTGGTTCAACCTCTGTTCCTAGATAAAATCTATATCTGTAATTTACTGACCACTTCTTGTATTTTACATACAAATACTATTTCCAAGGAAAAAATGCCTGAAGGGAATTGGCTAATATTATTCAAGATGAACACTTGATCACTGACTGTAGATTACCTCTGCTGAAGTATTTGAGGCTTGTATAATTTCCAGCACCAGAGAAATTGGAGATGTCATTTTTACACTTTAATATTCTTGTAAGATTCTGTATTGACCTAATTGCCAGGGATTCAGAAAGGATATTTACAGAAACCCTGCATGCAAGTGAATGATGATAATTGCATATAAGGGTGTTTGTTTGACTAGTCCACGTGTGAACTCATCTCAGCACCACAGTGGAGGAAAAAGATATGTATAGATATGTATCTTTGTTCTGTTTTGGGGAAATATGTTAGCTTATCTTAAATGTGAATTGGCATATTTAGAATTCTTCTCAGTAGATGACATTGCGATGATAGAGGCAATCTTACAGGAACAGTTCAAAACCAGCGTTTGTGGAATCTACTTCTCACTGAGACACTAAGTCTTCTATTATAGTGAAATGCTGAGTGCCTTATTCAGCAGCTGTTTGAGAATGGTTCTTATACAAATTTTTAATTTTTTTTCCTTACAGTTATATTTGTTACTATGGCTGTGGGTGGGCTTGGGTAACAGACAGTGATCTGTTCCTCCCCTCTGCATGGGGTCTGTAGTTCACTAGCCTCCAATGTATGCATGACTGCAGGGTGGTTTTTTAAATGTTTGCCTCTATTTTGTTGTGGTTATGGGCTCATTCTGAATGGTGCTGAACAAGTGGTACTCGTGGGAGTACACAGCCTGGTGAAAGATCTAAGTGCCTGCATTTGCAGCCTCTGATGTGAACTTTACCTGCCCTATTTCTGAACCCTGGGTGCATGATGAAAGAAAGTTTTCAATATACTCTGAATTCCCCCAGTATGTGGGGAGAAAGAACAGGGCCTGTGTTTTCACAGAGATCCTGGCATGCCTAGACTGTGATGTCTACACATTTAGTTAATTGGAGAATGGGGGGCAATGAGCATATTCAGGTCCTGGTTATTCTGTTGTCTCTGATCAGTGGGGTGTTTAGCTCCTATCCCTCTCGCTGGTGAGGAACCTTGAAGGAGTAAGTCCTCAGCGTGAGGAAAGCCCACCTGTTGAGATCCAGTGAATACTTTGCATTGCATAATAATAACATTTAAAATAGCAAAGTGCCTGGAAAAGTTTGAAAAAAATTGACAATAAAGTGTTCAGCTTCCCATTTGTGCCTTCGAACAGCTTGTATACTAGTATTTCAGGCCATGACCTTTCTGTAGTTCTTCAATTCCAAGAGATTTCAAGCTGTAAATGGTTAGTATCATATTTTTGACTATAGGTTAAGTGGGTTTTTTTCGTCTGAGATTAATGCTCAGGATCCTTGAATACCATCTGGGTATTTTTTGCCAGACAATACAATTTCATAAAAGGTCATTTAATCTTCCTTGTAGAAGACTTACGAGCTGCCTTAAGTTGTTTTATGCTTAGGGTTAGCGCATTTAATGGGCTAGTCTCGGTGGCACTGGCAAGATACCTTTCTAAACTTTAGCATGGTAGGGTGAGACAGATACTCTGGTGTGTAGAACTCCTCTCTGTATTGGAGGACTTTGGATTGAGCACCGTGTATTGGGCTGTGTTACTTGCTCTTTTCAATCCCAGTTGAGTTTAATTAGGGAAATTGTGTTTCAGATTAAAGGAAATGGGCTATGGTAGTTCTACAGTTAGGTGTTTCTTTATTAGTTACTTTAAATTAGGTTTGGGGTTTTTTTTGTGGTAACTGAAGGGAAAGGTGTATCACAGACTTGCTGTTCAATATGGCAAATCAATTCCATTTGCACGGATAGTGAGGAGGATGGTATTGGCTGTGCTGCAGTTAATCTGCAGGTGCTGCATGTTCTGTGTACACATATTGCGTGTTCTGAAATGGAGTCTGCTGTCCAAATTGAACATGTGGTTTTGATTTTGTTGATGTTTGGTCATACAAATCTAGAAAAATACGTATATTAAAAAGTGCTATTTTTGAGGCTTCTAAAGTTCTTGTGTTGTCTTGAAGCATGAAATGTGGGAATGAAATTCTACAGTTCTGTACTGCTTAAAGATGCTCAGTATATGAAAATGTCTGTGTGAGAGTAAAGTTATACCCACATTAGAAACTTTCCCAAGTGGCCCCAGGTCATGCTCTGACTTAGGCCATTGCATGCTTTCCAGGTAGACCTTTTGGCCAGTTCTTTATTTGAAGGTGCAGTAAAAGATACTCTGAATATATGTAAATCGCACAGTAATTAGGCAAGTTTGGTTTTTGTCTTTCTCTGAATTTTCTCTGCAGTTTGAAGAGAGAGTAGTGAGATTATTACAGTAGTGGTCACAGCCACAGCTTGCATTGAATTCTGTGTGTTTCATCTCCTACTATTTGCACAGTGGCTTTTTGGCCATTAACCTTATATGGCTGCCAGCATTCCTCCCCTTCCTTATACTCCATGCTATTTTGGCTTGACTCTTAAATCTGGAAACTTCCTATAAAGGCAGGTAACAGTAACATTCACCTCTAAATGGGATCTGAAAAGTGTTTTGTTTGTTGGGAATAGGGCAGGATAGGATATGTCTTCTCTTTTATGCCTCCTCAATACTGCAGAATGAACTAATGTCTTAAGCTCTGAGGACCTTTCTGGGTGGCTTCAGAGGCAGTATATCAGTGATTTCAGCTGGTAGTCAAAACATGTTTTTCTGCTGACTCTGCCTGTGTATGTGCTGTATCACTATAGCAGGCAGGCACTGAATTCTGTGGAATACAGGTGGAATCTGTAGAACTAGACTAGTTACACAAGTCTAAATGTATGGTTGATACTGGGGTTTTATTTCAAAGTTCCTTTTTTTTTTTTTTCTTTTTGTGCTGTTGCATATGGAATCACTATACCAAAGGGAAGCTTCCTAATGGGATTAGTAGGTTTTTGTTCCCTGTGCAGCTTTTGACATTCCTTAGGTATTCTGTCTGGTAGCTCTTCCTGCTATGATTCAGAACAGGAGAATGTTTCAAGCGTGTGCATGTGTATGTATGTAATGAATCAGCTGGTCTAGGTTGGGGAAGGGTGAGAAAATCAGTCCTGGTTCCTTTTCTTTCTCCAACTTACTTGCTGCTTACTGTATTGCTATGAAAGTTGGAGATCAGGTTTCCCAAGATAAACCTGCTCTTGGGCAACAAATTTAGACTATGTCATTTATGAATCTCAGCTTGCAAAAAAATAAACACATGCCAAAGGTAGATGTAATTCTCTGTCTGTTCAGCTCTAAATTAAGGCTTTTCCTCCCCCATCCTATAGTGAGTAATGGGAACACTTTTTGATATGTAAAAATAATGAATTTCACTTTAATTTATATTAATTTTTTTCTCTGTTTATAGGTGTGAAAGAAAATGTCGGTCAGCATGCACGAAAATCGCAAGTCTAGGGCCAGTACTGGCTCCATAAACATATACTTGTTCCACAAGTCATCCTATGCTGATAGTGTCCTTACTCACCTGAACCTTCTGCGTCAGCAGCGTCTCTTTACAGATGTACTTCTCCATGCTGGAAATAGGTCATTCCCCTGCCACAGAGCAGTTCTAGCTGCTTGCAGCCGCTATTTTGAAGCAATGTTCAGCGGAGGACTGAAAGAGAGCCAGGACAGTGAAGTCAACTTTCACAATTCGATTCACCCAGAAGTCCTGGAGCTTCTTCTGGACTATGCGTATTCCTCCAGAGTTATCATCAATGAAGAAAATGCAGAGTCACTGCTGGAGGCTGGTGACATGCTGGAGTTTCAGGACATTCGGGATGCTTGTGCAGAATTTTTGGAGAAAAACCTTCATCCCACCAACTGTCTTGGTATGCTGCTGCTGTCGGATGCTCATCAGTGTACCAAGCTGTATGAACTCTCTTGGAGGATGTGCCTTAGCAACTTCCAGAGTATCAGTAAAAGCGAAGACTTCCTCCAACTGCCAAAAGACATGGTAGTGCAGCTCCTTTCCAGTGAAGAATTAGAAACTGAAGATGAAAGGCTGGTATATGAATCAGCAATCAACTGGGTCAACTATGACCTGAGTAAGCGTCACGGTTACCTGCCGGAGCTACTGCAGACAGTGAGACTGGCCCTCCTGCCAGCCATATACCTTATGGAGAATGTGGCCATGGAAGAACTTATCACCAAGCAACGGAAAAGCAAGGAGATTGTAGAAGAATCAATAAGATGCAAGTTGAAGATCTTACAGAATGATGGAGTCGTCACCAGCTTGTGTGCCAGACCCCGAAAAACTGGCCATTCGCTTTTTCTTTTGGGTGGCCAAACCTTTATGTGTGACAAGCTGTACTTGGTGGATCAAAAGGCAAAGGAGATCATTCCAAAGGCTGACATTCCAAGCCCACGGAAAGAGTTCAGTGCTTGTGCCATAGGCTGCAAAGTGTATATCACTGGGGGACGAGGATCAGAAAATGGAGTCTCCAAAGACGTGTGGGTGTATGACACCCTTCATGAGGAGTGGTCGAAGGCTGCTCCCATGCTGGTAGCTAGGTTTGGCCACGGCTCTGCCGAACTTAAGCACTGTTTGTATGTAGTAGGAGGACACACTGCAGCGACTGGTTGCCTTCCAGCTTCCCCTTCAGTATCCTTAAAGCAAGTAGAACAGTATGACCCCGTGACCAACAAATGGACCATGGTTGCCCCACTGCGAGAGGGAGTAAGCAATGCAGCTGTGGTCAGTGCCAAGCTGAAGCTGTTTGCTTTCGGCGGTACCAGCGTTAGCCACGACAAGCTGCCCAAAGTTCAGTGCTACGATCAGTGTGAAAACAGATGGACAGTACCAGCCACCTGCCCCCAGCCCTGGCGCTACACGGCTGCAGCTGTTCTGGGAAACCAGATTTTTATTATGGGTGGAGATACTGAATTCTCCGCATGCTCTGCTTATAAATTCAACAGTGAGGCATACCAGTGGACTAAGGTGGGAGATGTGACAGCGAAGCGAATGAGCTGCCATGCAGTGGCATCTGGAAACAAATTGTATGTGGTTGGAGGCTACTTTGGCATTCAGAGGTGCAAGACGTTGGACTGCTACGATCCCACGTTAGATGTATGGAACAGCATAACAACTGTGCCCTATTCATTAATTCCCACGGCATTTGTCAGCACGTGGAAACACCTCCCCTCCTAATTGTGTATATGTTGGCAATTACAAGTTATCAGGTAAGAAATAACACCTTTAAATTTCACTGTAATAATGCTTTCCAAAAAACTTTTCAGCAGCAGCTCTGTGGAGGGGTGAGTATGTTTGATCCTATTTCATGTCTGGCGCACCTGAGACATGTACATTCATGGGCTGTTGTAAGCCAGGCACCACGTCTGTGACAAAGCCAGATGCTAGAAGTAGTTTGCCACGTATCTTGCACCCCCTTCTTTTACAAGGCCTTTTCCTGCATGATGTAGATGTAAAGGACTGAGCAAAAACAACATTTTCACTTTGTGGGGAAATGCAGATTATCTTTTGGAAATTGACTCTCTTTTAAGTACTAAATACATGCTAAACAAAGGTGCGAATGTCATTTTGCTGATGACTGAGACTAGGTCACTCTGCATCCAGTAACAGTACCCAAAAAAGATACAGTAAATTCTGATCTGAAGCCTGATAGTGAATTCACTAGAATTTCCACACCGACAGGTTTTGGGGAAAGTTGTTGTCTTATGAGAGGTCTTCAACCTAGACAGCATGATTTCATCTGCATGGACTAAGGTTGCATTTTTCCCATTGTTACACTTTAAAATACAGATTTTTCAAAATACTTGTGGTTATATATTTTGAACTAGATGTAGTGTCAGGTAGATGTGTAATTAATATTGCTATTAATAGTCTATAGCACACACTGTTCCAAAACAATTTAATTATATATAATGGGCCAAGCTCTCACCAGATGCAACTTCAGCATTGTATCTTCTCACAAGCAAGTCTGAATTTGGTCTGGCTTGGTTGGTTGTTGTGCATTTTTTGTTTTTGGGAGGAGGGGAGAAGATTTTCACTATTAATCTGCATATTTTGCAACAAACTTGGCAGACTCCCATTTGGATTTTGTTGCTTTTATTCCCCACTTTCCCCTTGTGGCTTTAGTACAAAATCAGTTACTGCCAACAAAACAAATACAATGATATACTCAATCCTAAATAATCAATGCCCCGTTAATGATAGTTTCTTTTTGGATTTGAGCAGTGCATATTGTACCCATGCAGGCAGGCAGGTTATAAGAAAAAGACAAATAAACACAGTTGCAGTAATTAAACAAGCTATGCATGTGCCTCTGAGTTACCTAAAAGTTCAGACTGACAGAGATTCTCCACAATATAGGAAGAGCAAGTTGTGTATAAAGACTTCTCTAGTTTCTTCTGTTTTTTTGGTTTTCTGCAGCAGTAGACATTTGCCTGACTCTTGCAGTAAATGCAAAACCCAAAGGTTTTTGAAGCAGTGTAGATAGTGTAGACAGTTACTCCTTGTAGTTGCCTCTCAGTTGACTGGAAGCTTTGCTTGAGTGAAGAATACAAGGTTGGGCCCCTGCAAAGCAGCAGCTCAGCTTTGGAATCTAGTGTGAAATTGGGCTGTGCTCTGCCATCAGCTACTCTTCTCTCAGGTGGTTGTTTACCTTGAAAACCCTTCCCCCTCTCCCTTCTTTCCCCCTCTCCCTTCTTTCCCCCTCTCCCTTCTTTCCCCCTCTCCCTTCTTTCCCCCTCTCCCTTCTTTCCCCCTCTCCCTTCTTTCCCCCTCTCCCTTCTTTCCCCCTCTCCCTTCTTTCCCCCTCTCCCTTCTTTCCCCCTCTCCCTTCTTTCCCCCTCTCCCTTCTTTCCCCCTCTCCCTTCTTTCCCCCTCTCCCTTCTTTCCCCCTCTCCCTTCTTTCCCCCTCTCCCTTCTTTCCCCCTCTCCCTTCTTTCCCCCTCTCCCTTCTTTCCCCCTCTCCCTTCTTTCCCCCTCTCCCTTCTTTCCCCCTCTCCCTTCTTTCCCCCTCTCCCTTCTTTCCCCCTCTCCCTTCTTTCCCCCTCTCCCTTCTTTCCCCCTCTCCCTTCTTTCCCCCTCTCCCTTCTTTCCCCCTCTCCCTTCTTTCCCCCTCTCCCTTCTTTCCCCCTCTCCCTTCTTTCCCCCTCTCCCTTCTTTCCCCCTCTCCCTTCTTTCCCCCTCTCCCTTCTTTCCCCCTCTCCCTTCTTTCCCCCTCTCCCTTCTTTCCCCCTCTCCCTTCTTTCCCCCTCTCCCTTCTTTCCCCCTCTCCCTTCTTTCCCCCTCTCCCTTCTTTCCCCCTCTCCCTTCTTTCCCCCTCTCCCTTCTTTCCCCCTCTCCCTTCTTTCCCCCTCTCCCTTCTTTCCCCCTCTCCCTTCTTTCCCCCTCTCCCTTCTTTCCCCCTCTCCCTTCTTTCCCCCTCTCCCTTCTTTCCCCCTCTCCCTTCTTTCCCCCTCTCCCTTCTTTCCCCCTCTCCCTTCTTTCCCCCTCTCCCTTCTTTCCCCCTCTCCCTTCTTTCCCCCTCTCCCTTCTTTCCCCCTCTCCCTTCTTTCCCCCTCTCCCTTCTTTCCCCCTCTCCCTTCTTTCCCCCTCTCCCTTCTTTCCCCCTCTCCCTTCTTTCCCCCTCTCCCTTCTTTCCCCCTCTCCCTTCTTTCCCCCTCTCCCTTCTTTCCCCCTCTCCCTTCTTTCCCCCTCTCCCTTCTTTCCCCCTCTCCCTTCTTTCCCCCTCTCCCTTCTTTCCCCCTCTCCCTTCTTTCCCCCTCTCCCTTCTTTCCCCCTCTCCCTTCTTTCCCCCTCTCCCTTCTTTCCCCCTCTCCCTTCTTTCCCCCTCTCCCTTCTTTCCCCCTCTCCCTTCTTTCCCCCTCTCCCTTCTTTCCCCCTCTCCCTTCTTTCCCCCTCTCCCTTCTTTCCCCCTCTCCCCTCTTCCCTCCTGGATTTGTTTTTCCCAGACTTGTCTTGGGAAAGCAGGGCAAACCCTAGAGACTTATCAGGTCCTGGTTACTGGCAGTAATTGCCCCCCAACAGCAAATGGAAGCCCTCATTTCCGTGTGTCAGCTTCCTCCCTAGCTGGGAATTATGTCTCGATATCTTCAGTTAATTTGTATTATTACTGACTTTATGCCGTTCTCAGTGTTATCAGAACAGCAGTATTGAATGCCCGGACTCAAGTCTGTGCCAAGAAAAATATTGACTTATTCTTTTGAGTCTGACTTAATTGTTCTGGAGTTTACAGTACATGAGGGAGTGTTCTATTTTGAAAAAGAGTTCTCCGAATATAACGGTGCAAGAAGCTTTCCTTTACTGTGCAGTATCTTGTTAAAAGCCATTATTTTAGCTTCACTAACACACAAGATAACTGGCCTAACTAGCACACAAGATAACTGTCTGAATGTAGCCATAGACTGAAATCTCTCCAGGGCTGTGTGCTCATCCAGCAAGTAGGTTGTTTTTTTTCCTACTGACTCCTGCTGCTTTGTCAGTGGGTGGGAAGGACAAAAAGGAAATTATGTCTGATTACTCTGTTTTCATGGCGCTGTGTGGCTCCAATTTGACAGCTTTTAGGAAGACTTCAGTCTGCTTTGTCTTGTTTGTCAAACTTGAGAGTTTTGAGTCAGGTTTTTTCCTCTTCTGTTTTGGAATTGTTTATAGTTTTTTAAAAGTTCATCCCATGACAAGTACCACTGTTTTGACTTCAGTGTTGATAGTCTGTTTTGATGGGAAAAATGTCATGCTATGCTGAAGAATGCCTAGAAAAGACTAATCAACTCTAAGGGTGGACATTTTTTTAGACATAAAAAAATAGCCTACACTTGCATAAACACTATGGACTGTTATGTAGGCTGGGTTGTTTCCTGTGAATGTTCTGTGTTGTTCTTAGGCATCATAGCCTGAGAGAGATGTGGTGTGTTCAAAGGATCTGTGAGTGCACTGAAGCTAATTTGCATTGTAATGAAGCAGGATTTGCCTTCTAAAATTCTAGCAGTGCTGTCAGAAATTAGTGTGATGAACTGATGATGGTGTGGAAGCTGGCATTTTAATACAGCTTCACAGTGAAAAAGCAAAGCAGAATCTCAGCATCCAAAGGCTGAGTTTCTCATTGAATAATCAATTTTATAAAGGACTCTAGGATGGACTTATTGGTGCACATATTGCTGTGTGAAAAGAAATGAGGCAGAATTCTGTTCTAATGAATAGTAGATGTATTTTAAGTAAGGGAATTCTGTGGCCCTTTATTGTGAAATTCAATTTCAAACTCAATTCAGAATTTAAGGTGAACGGAGGTATTGGGGCGATACACTTTCACCAGTCCTTCTGCTTTGCTCCAAATAGGTTTGTTTTGGCTGAGGGATAGAAAAGCTGTGCACTAAGTGTTCATGTGGGTTTTTCTGGAAGAGAAGTTACTTAAAGTAACTTCTGAAGTTTGCTTAAAACAAATCCACAAACTTTTAAGATTTTGGGGTAACATAAAAATGTTGAAGTTTGCAGGATGCAGAGCCCATCACTTTGAAGCGTGTTGGGCCAATTTGATTTAGGTTTCAAGTGACTGAATTTATACCCAAAAAATTAGTCAGTCTTTCTGCAGTCAATAGGATGGTTTGCAGAGTTAAGTTTAGTAGAATAATAAACTCAGAATCTCACCCTAAATAATTGCCTTCTTGACTTGTTTATGTATCAGAAGTTGGGTATTGCACAAGAACCTTGAGGTTTGGGGTGGGCATGGAAGCCCATCAACTGGGTTGTATCCTAAGCCTAGCCTTTAAATTTTCTTTGACATCTGACAAAAATCTTACAGTATATTGTTGCTGCATAACCTTTTAAGTAATTTCTCTCTCCTTTCCCTCCACCTCTTCCCATACTTTTAGTTTACTCCTTTATTTGGAGAAGAGAATTGGAACCTCAGATCTGGAGAAGTTTTAATGAAGAAAAATCGTTCAGCATCTCTTGCATTTGAAGAAAATCATCTGCACCTTGTAAATTATCCAACTTCGACATGAAGGAATGGGAGAAGAAACCCCTGTCTTCAGTGCTTCGACACGTGGTTTAAATATGAATGGACAAACCTGTGATATGATCCTTGTGCTAGTAATTGTGGATTAATGCCAATATTAATCAGTGCTTCGAAGATGAAAAAAACAGAGACAGAACTTCTCTTAGCTGTGCACCTCACAGCACTTGATTTCCGTGGACCCCACTGTTTTTATGTGAAATTTGAAACGGTTGTCACCTCTCTTTGTGGTGGTTTGAAGTGCCAGCGCCAGCTGCAGGGGAAGCAGGCCAGGTCTGAAACAGCAAGATGCTGCTGTGAATGAAGATACAGCGGTAATGCTGCTGAACTCTGCTGACTGCAGTGTGCTCGCCTGTGGGCACTGCCTACAGCATCTGTTACACCCTGTATTGCATTGTCCTGTGTGGAGTAAGTGACCTTCTGCTTCATAAGGACCAGTCCAGTGCTGAAATGTTTTTGCAACAGCGGGGAACAACCATTACATCCCTAAAATGCTTATTGTTCCCGTTCCTCCCTGTATTTATAATTCAGTCTGTCTCATTCCTATTATGTTACTTGTTGTAGGTATAGTTATTTATTGTTCAGTGCTTGCATGCTGAAACAATGCCTGCCTGCAATTGTCTTCATGTTGCAAGGGCTTGTGTGAATTGTATGTTTTGCACATATTGTGATTGCTGACTTGCTCTGCTGCACAAAGAAAGAAAACTATTGGGTAACAGTTGGAGGTGGAGGGAGGAGTGGCTTCCCAGTCGGAAATGGAAGGATTACAAGACAGGATTTTAAATTACACATGTGCTAAAGGAAGAAGCCATGGAGGTCACTTTCTCAGGCCACCAGCTCCCCACATTGCATGTGGTGTGTCTTGTAGATGGTGTCCTTTTAGCATTTCATTTGTTGGTCATGCCTTTCAATTTCTAATCTGGAAATAGCCAAAGTCTCTTGCAACACTCTCTTTGTGCAGCTTTCTGATTGCAACGCAAATACTGTGGAAGAGCTTCTGGATACCAAGCCCAGATGAAGTCATTGTCCAAACTTATTTATTTATTTATTGGGTTGGAGGAGGGTTACCTACAATATAGCCACATTGTCCTGAAGGAGTGGAGAATGGTGATTCAAGAATAAAAACAAAAAAAACCTCAACATAGGTTAATGATGAAGTCTTAAAAAAAAAAAAAAAAAAAAAAAGAAGAAAGAGCAGCAATTTTGCACTGACTGGATTGCCTCATCCATCTGGATTTCAGATGATCATCTGAGTGGCCAGATGTCAAAGACCCAAGTGCTCTAGAAAAAAATCTTATGGGGATAAAAAATGAATTTCAAACCTCTTATCTTAAAAAAAAGCCCTCAAACTCTGCTGCTTTTTATTTTCCTTATCCAGGTGTGTCTTTAATCACTTGGTTGCTCAGAAGCCTCAGATGAATGATCCTGAGAAACCAAACTTTGATTTTTAAATAAAATAGTTTCTTATTATTCTGGTTGTTGGACAGAGATGAAGCTACTCATTTTCTTTGGAATTTCAGAAGCTTGTGTTTCACAGGTACTTTCTTTGCCAGATCCTGTCATGAAGCTTGTATTGTATTGTGTTTTTTCCTTAAATGTGTCTGGAGCCCAGCTTAACTGGCACGTTCAGTAACATGATGTGTGCTGTGGTATAAGTAAACAGCTGCATGTATGCATGCAAAACAAAAATAGTCACATTGGTCATGCTTGCCTTTCTCTGTGTGACAGTGATGTAGCTGTATTTGTGAAAACTTTGTCATCTGAAAGTGTTTACATTGGTCACTGGAAGTTTTTCTGCGCTGCCTTACATTTGATTTGCTGTTTGGAGTAGACTCTTTACATTTCAGAAATAAAGTATTTGGAGTTCTGTGAATACTGAGAGAACACTGATTAATCAGCAAAGTCTTTTGCAGTTTTTAAAAGGGTGAGTTCCAGCTAGATGTGATAAAATTATAGTCCCACTGGTTAAACAGATTCCTTGAAGTGATAGATTTAAAAAGTATTTAAACCCACAGCCTCTCTACCCATGCCCCTCCTTAGATGGCCTTTAAGCAATAGGAAAACAGATTAGGATAGGTCTCCTTTCTATATCCCTATACTTGCACAGGTTGCCATGTTAAAGCAAACAGCCTTGAATTTCTGTTGGCCTTTCATCTTGTGGATCACTCTCAGGAGTGTGAAGGGAGCCATAAAATCAGACTTCCTGTGTTTTGCATGTCCTCTCCCCAGGCACTAGCAATTACATAAGGCACAAGGAAGTAAAGAACCGGGTCCCCAGGGGCCCCTGTGTTTGAATAAGAGCGTGTAGCTTTGAGACCTCCGTTCTCTGTCAGGCTGATCAGAGTCCAGAGGTGAAGCTGCCCTGCATCTAACTATTTAACTTATGAAATCTCTTTTGTAGTGCCATGCAGCTTCCAAAAGTGGGATGAATTTTCTGCAGCTGTTTCCAAAGTTGTGGTCTGCTTTCAAGTCCTCAATTAATTCCTGTGTGTAGGCTGAAGGAAGCTGGAGTCAGGGTGGGCCTCTGGCTCTGCAGGGAATTCACCAGGCTCTCACTCTATGAATTGTTGTGGGAATCCTGGCTAACTACTTGACCATTCCAGTCCTGCATAACACCCCACACTTTGAAGCAAATGCAGTTCACAGCAGAGTGCACACAAAAACCCTGGCATAAGACAGGAAGGTTCCTCTTATTTTGCAGGCTGGTTGCTATAGAAACATGAAACAAAGGACAGCCTTCCTCTTCTGGTATAATTGTGCAGCCCCTTTTCTATATGTCTGACACCTGTCTGAATAAGAGTGATTAGAACAGAATAATGTTCCCATTACTAGCCATTGAAGATGTGGTTCATGTAAAAGAAAACTGCGCAAATGAAGAAGTAAAATTGTCTATGTGGTTTGCTACTACATCTTAAGATTTTGTAAAACTCAATTTTTTCACAATGTGAAACTGAAGGTCAATAAATTATTAGATATTTCCTCTCTGTGGAATGCTTATTTGAAGTGTTGTCTCTTCCTCCCCTCTTTCCTGTCCCCTAAATGCTTTGAATCCCTTATAATGTCCTTTTTATGTCCTCTTAAAAGAAGCACATCAGCAACATGCAATTAAATGCTTTGGTTTAAGCTTCTGCTTCAGTTGCGCTTTACTTCCCTTTGTTCTGTTCTGCTGCTGTTACTATGATCTCTATCTCAAAGTTCAGCAGTTAAAACTCGGAGAGCCTCAAAACATTTAAGAACAGGAAATGCAAGTTTGTTGGTGCTTGCAATACAGTTTAGTTAGTGCCTGATACCACTTGGAAGTGGAATTAGGCATCTTGAATCCTTTCTAATTATTCTCAAGTCAGAAAATGCTGGCTCTGTGTAAAACATTCCACTTGCTCTATATACTGTACATGTATGGTCAAATTCTTAGAACTTTTCATTTGACTTATATTTTTGTTCATATAGGGTGGTACGGTTTTTCTTAGTTTTAGGTGAAGGTTTTTTGTTTGTCTGTTAAAATACTATTTTAATACTATTGATTTTCTACATGGCTTATTACCTGTCTGGTCTGAAAATGTTGCTGAACACTGTCCAGATCTAAAATAGCAAGTTTTCTCACATCTTCTAAACTACCTCTGTTAAAACTCCGGCAGCTGCTCTATGAAAAGTCCACAGGTTTCTTTGTGGTCTTTCTTTGATCAAAAGAGTTGGGGCCATAGTATTATGTGACTTTCTGGTCTTGGCATAGCTGGGTTAACCTTTGTTTGAGATGTTTGCCATCAGTTTTGGCTGCGGGAGTGGGACACTTAGAGAATCTCTAAATATGAAGGATACTGGAAGAAATCAGACTTTTCACAGAACAAGATAAGTTTAAATCAGTTTCAGGGCTTATTGCAAACTGTTTGCTGGCCAGTAACCTGTGTTGGTTTTTTTAAATTTGGATTTCACCAGGGCATGGGATGCTTAGTGCAGCAGTGGGCGTGAGAGTGGATCACTGGTGTTATTTTAGGGCGCTGGGTTACTTATTCTATCTGGTTGTGGATTCAAACTCGTTTGCTTTGAAGTTTTGTCATACTGGAAGTTTTGATATTTATTGTGAGAATGTGAAAAAAAAATACATTTAGGTTTAAAACAACAGATAATCTGAACAAGACATCTGCAAGGCCTTTGCTTTATTCATGGTAAGTATGAAAACTAAGTGCTTTGAATGATTAGAAAGAAATCAGCTCATTAGCATTGACTATGACTTCATCAAGCCTCCTAGGGTGATCAGCCCTGACCTGGGAAAGTCTCGAAGGCCCTGTTTATGCTAGTAAATTGAATGTGCCTGGGGATGGTTTGGCGTGGAGGCCAGCTGGCATAAAACGGCTTCCAGCTCTTTGAGCTGCCCCTTGTCCTGGCAAGACGGTGGCTGCATGCAAGCTGCTTGGGGTGCCTGCTGGAGTGCTCTGGCTCCTGAACCCTGCCCGGGAATACTCCAGAGGAGGGCAAGTTTGCATGGGCCAAAACTATGGGGCTGCTGAAATGACTGAGCAGAACTGACAATCAGTTCTGTGCCTGGGAACACTCCTGAATGCAGTTTGATGCATTGCCATTGTCCCATGCGGGACACGAGTAACACCACGTTTAGGTCCTTGGTAACTGTGTGGGATGATAACTGGTTGTCTGACCTGGCATCAATGACCTAAGTGCTGCTGAAGGTGGAGGAAGGAATGCTATCTCTGAGCGACAGAGACTTTGGTAAGTGGGAAAGATGGGTCCTGAAGAGGTGAAGCCATGCTGCTTCCTCAGATGCAATGGCACAAAGCTTTGGAAGTGCAGAGAGGGGAGGGCAGGAGTTTCCACCCTGTAGGTGAAAAATGTTTGGTGTGCGCAAAGCCCTCCTGGCGGCAGTGCCCTGTGGGCTTTGCAGAAGGCGCATGGTGTCTCCTGGTTTCAAAATGAGAAAATGGAGCAGAGCTCTATCAGAGACACAGCACAAGTGTGCACATGGGAGCACATACGTGTGCCCATAACTCTGGCTGGCAAACACTGAATGTGACAAGTCACTTTTATTATAAAAGATCATTAGTTCCCAGTTTTACCCAGCATGGCCTCATTTTTGGCCCTTACACCTCTTACAGCCCCATAATTTACTCACTTCCACAATGTGAAAGGCTGGGATCTGAAAAGGTCTGTCATCTGGGTGTGTGTATGCACATAAGCCATTCAGAAACATAAATATCATGGAAAAGTCATATGTTTATTCAGATTTTTACATTTCTGTGTATGTATGACTTGAAGCCAAATACAAACTCCATCAGTGGTAACGTACGCACATACACAAAGTAAGCAAAGACCATCTGTCTTCTATGTGTCCTTAATAATGGTCTGTGAATTTTAAAGTGTCACTATCTGTTAGAAACTGTACATTGTAATATGAGAATTACCCTTAAAACAAAAAATGGTACATGAGGCGTGACTGTGAATTAAAATGAGTGGCTAAATAAATTACAAATCTCTTTCATAATCATGTTTAGGCAATGCTTCTGGCTTGACAATGCTCTGACAATCTCAGGAAACCAAACTAGACAATGTGTCCTTTTTGTGTGTGTGTGTGTGTAGTTACCCTAGAAACCATAATCTGTATCTCTGAAGCAATGGGGAGCTGTGAAGGAGGCAAAGCCACAGGAGTTTCTTCCAAGACCCTCCTAATCCTTCTCTTATGTTATCAGACATTCAGTAAATTACTTAGCGCTTGGTATTAGATGGAGTTCATAAGATATTTTGTAATCACTCTGGAATTTGTGGGTCATAGTCCATGCTCTGATTCAGAGGTAAAGTTTATGGTTGACTGTGTTACTTAATTGCAATTATATATTTATATGAGCCAAAGTCCCAAATACACACCAAGATTTTACAAACCTGCAGCTCTTTCCAGGAGATTTCAACATATATCATCACATTTCATCCCAACAACAGGTTCATTATGGAGCCAAAAGCATTTAGTCACAGCCTCAGGCTGAGAAGCTGGGGTGTGGGGGATTTGTTGAAGGGTGCAACAGGAGCAGTAGCAGAGCCTCCTTGGTTCTCCCAGCACCTGTTCCTGGAGGCACTGAGTGCACTGCACCAATCAGCAGCATGTCAGGCTGCTTTGTGAGACTGGCTGTGAAAACCTGTCTTCTCATTTGTGTTGTTAATTGGTTTGAGAAGGGTTAAACTATTTGCAGAGATATTGTCTTTCAAGACTAACAGAACTAGGTCTAAAAGAAATAGGAAGGACTTGCCATCAGATAAACACAAGCAATCTGGCTTTTTAGACATCGGTGAGGAACAATAATTCTTTCAGGCAGATGGTTACTCTTTACCTAAAGAGCACTGATAGGAAGCAGACAGGTTTAGGGAACTGCTGGTAGCAAAGTATTTATACAGGCTTAAAATGTTATCCTGCTCCTTGGCATCCCTCCCAGCATGGAGAGGTAGTGAGCAAAATAAAGATGCAGATTGGACCTTTTATCTTAGAGGCAATAGGCTTTCTTTTCAGTTCCAAGAACAGAAACATCTTGTCTTAAAACATGTGGAAAGACTGTTTTAAAGCCTGGGGATCTCTATAAAGGGACTCAGGCAATGTGGACTTCCTCCTAGCATGAATGGCTGGCTGGAGTGTCTTGGTTCAGGGTTGGGGAGGCAGCTGTGAGAGGAGACTATTGGGTTGGTGGAAGTGTCCTGAGTACACAGGATAGTGGTCCAGCTTTCATTTTCATGTGAATGAGTCCTTTACTTTCCCTCACCCCATGTTTGCTCTTCCCGTCCATACCTGTGTAAATTCCTCGTAGACCTGTTGCCCCACCCCTTTTAGTTAGACAGGGAGCAGCGATTATTGCAGAATTAGGAGGAAGGGAGGTCAAAAACTTTTGGAGACATTTGCTCACATATTGCCACTGGGTATGGTCCAGGAGCTATATATACACCATGGACTGATAATCCTGCAGAGTATCTGCCTTTGTTCTGCTCTACCTGTGTGGCTCAGCCACTCAGCTTGCAGCTGTTAGCTGTTTGCAGCCTTGTGTGGCACAGACCTGTGTTTGGCTGCTCCTGGGTAACTTGTCAAAAGCTCTGAAAATTCTTGTGTCATAAGGTAACACGTGATGTGATGTATTAGCCAGGGCTTGGTTGTCTATAAAAGGGTTAGTCATCAGTGCTGATGTGTGTCCTCTGCATGTCCTCTTCTAGCTGAAGCATGCCTTTTATCTTTGGTCCTGCAAGTGGGGTTCTGGAGCAGCTGGGGGGATGCAGATGCTCTCACAAGGGACTGCCTCACCCCACTCATGGGTGTTCAAACACTTTCCCAGTTACCAGGGTATTTTATATCTGGATTTATTGGCTAGTTTGCATTTTCAGCAGAACAATGCAAGTTGGTACAAGCAATTCCCTCTCTCCCACTTCCCACCCAGGTGAAAATATCACCCCTTTGGTTACACAGTAGGGAAGTCTATCTTTGATTACCTGGCGTATTTTGCAGATTTATTTCCCAGTCTCCTTGTGATGGTCATTTGGTTAACTTGATTTTCTGTACAAAAGGGGAACATTTTTTCCCAGTGTGACTTGACAGTGGCTGGGAAACCTCCCTGCTTGTGTCCTCCTGGCCACAGCATTGCAGTGAGCTGGGCACTGGGGCTGAAGGGACATCTGCTTGCGTTAAAAGCAGCTGCTAGTGCGAGATGCATTGGTTCCGCTCAGGGATGGAGGTGCTGATAAAAAAAGTGGTGAGACTGGCACCTTGAGAAACATAGGAGCTTTCTTCCAGTTGGAGCAGACCTAATTCATAGCCTCTGAGATGCTAGAGGAAGAGTTTCCTAGGAGCCCAGGAAAGATATTGTGGGGTTTCTTCAGTGCTCACTGTTGCTGGCCTTGGGCAAGGCTGCAGAAGAAATACAATTTCTCTGTCATACACTTTCTCCTAGAAAACACAGTATTTGTGGTCAAGCAAGTCTACTTTGTTAATCTCACACAGTGCATTTGGGTTTCTACTTAAGAGTTATTTTATCTGACAAATAAGTATCTACTGCAGGCTAAATAGATGTCTATGGTAAAATACGAACTTACTGATCAATAGCCTGTGGATGTCTATGGTCCATCTTGCTGTCATGAAAAGGCAGAGCACGCTCACCTCAAGCCTCATGCAGGGTCACATTGAGCTGCTGCTTGATGTTTCTTGCCTGAGACCACAGGCAGTAAATGGGGAAAAATGACCAGAGCTGTTTGCAGCCCCAGAAACTGGGGCCGTGGCCCTGGATCCTGACTCTACACTGACACGCAACTTCAGGTAATTACAGGTGCAGCTGCCAATAAGCGAAGGCACATTTTCTCACTCTTTGCAGCTATTTTGGTCCTTAGAAGAACAAGTAATTTCTTTCTCCTGGTTTAGTTAATTTCAAAGCTACAAGCAGGAAAATAATATTTGTGGTAAAAAACCTTCCAAACCATTAAAAACTGTGGTGTAGGTTTTATAAATGCAGAGGCAAGCTAGCTGGCTGTTTAGACAATTGTACAATCAGGCCCCATAATAAAAATATTTAAATAAAAAAGTATAACTTTGTTGGAATGGCAAACAGTGGATTAATTTTGATCTCTAAAATAGACAAAACCTTTATTTCCGCAATGTTTGTTAAGCTAATCTGGCTAAAAGCTGGCCTATAAAATGCCTTAGCTTTCCCCCTGTCATCTCAGCTACAGTCTTTACCCTGCAATCATGTATGTGTGCTTAACTTCACACAGCCTGAGTATTCCTTTTGAGTTCAGTGGATTAATTCAGAGACCACAATGTTAGCATGCATCACTTGCAGGATTGAGGCACATGCAAACAGGAAACAATTTCATGATGAAGCACTGTGGAGTACTAAAACAAAGTGTTGAGAAAGGGCCAAACTTGTAATTTTTTACTGAGACCATCAAAATATTGGTCCATGGACAAACAGATTTAACTTTCTCTTAAGGGAGCTTGAGAAACACAATAGGAAGAAATCAACTACAATGACTTGAAAAATCGTATATAAACAGTACAATTTTAATAGTTTTAGATTGCCACTGTCAGAATCTATTTAGCATTTTTTTCTCATCATGCTGTATTAGTTTCTTTATTATGCTTTATTAGTTTCATAAAAAGCAGAAACCTAAGTGTTCACTGAATTTTCCCCTGTCTAGACAGTGATGTGTGCATTAAAAAAAAAATGTACAAAATACTTTCCAGCTGTTTGCCAAGAACCATATTGGCAGAGAGGGAAATGATGTTTCTTTCTTCTGCTCTGAATAAATAGGAAGAGATTAGCTACTTAGTGATCCTGACAGCCCAGTCTGAGAGTTCGCAATATTTGTGAAGAATTAAGTGCATAAATCTTAAATTTAATTCTTTCTGTTATGAAAACTAGTGATCCACCCATTTTCTGCTGCTGTTGGACACCGGCAACACCCCAGATGGAGATGTGCTCAGTGATTGTGCTGTTAGCCCTGAGCATACCTTGGATTCAGATGCTTGAACTAGGGCTACGGTCAGGCTGGGGCTGACAGTTGTTACTCCAGCTCAGCGTCCTGCATGGATTAATCACCTGATAAAATGCATTAGAGCCATTGTGAGAAACCCTGTAGCAGGCACTTGCTAACCTTCCTGAGTGGTTTTGCTTTGCTTTCCTGGACATGAGACCATTTCCTTGAAGTCTCTGAGACTGAATACTGCCTCTCTCCCAAGGCACTCTGTAACCAGTCTCGGATTTATTAGGTCTTCCTGCAGCCATGGCTCAGGGTAATGCTTTTCCTCCATCTCCTTTTTTCACCTGAGCCTGCAGTAAGGGACAGAATATCTTGAACTGGAAAGTGGTGCACATAATAATTTTGCAGTTTTATTGGTATGAAGACTGGAAATGAGCACCTATCCAGCATGTTCAAGCATCTCACGATCACCATATCCCAGGAGGGCTGAGTCTGGAAAGGGTCTCTGGAAATGGGGCAGTCCAAGGTCCGCCTAGCTCCCAGCAGGGTCAGCCACAGCAGGCTGATCAGGGCCATTCCCAGTCAGATTTGTGTACCTCCGAGAGTGGAGATGCTACAGCATTTCTGGGCAACCTGTGGTGGTGTTTTACGACCCACACTGTAAAATATTTTTGCTTCTATAAAAGTGGAATTGGTTATATTTCAGTGTGTACCCGAGGCCTCTTGTACTATCGCTGGGCCCTGCTCTGGAGCCTGGATACATGTCCACCCGTGACCTCCTGAGCTCTCCCATCAGGCCATACATCTCTTCAATTTAACTATGTTTTTAAAAGAGACAGATGTTTCTCTTTTTAAAATTGTCTGCTGAAATGGCATTATGGTAGAAAAGATGTTTTAGTGCAGTTTGCAATGAATGTGTATGGTTTGCATAATCTAGTAGAGGCTATCTCTGACCCATATAACTGAGATATGGTACTGAATTAAGAACAATGTATTATCACATACCTGCTGAATCCAGAGTCTCTTGTGGAGCAGGCAATATCTGTCCAATCACAAACTCCATACATTGTGTCTTCTTAATAGCTGGACATGGTGACCTTAGAGGTCTTTTCCATCCTTAATGATTCCATGATTCCTTCATGAAAACTTTTACTCTATGAATCCTGAATATATTGGTCATATATACAAGCTATAGTCTGGTGCTCCACTACAGAATATGTATTTTCATAGTATAATAAAGTAAGTATCAATGTTTCATGATAAGGCAGCTGAAAATCAATGTTGTAGACAGGCTATGTCTTTCCAATGGACAAGGTAGGTAATCTCTGGGATGGTGTGGGGGGTTGATTAGCAAATATATTACAGCCTGTAAGGTTTGGAAGGAAAATATTTCCTGTTGATTCAATAAGTGACACTTCATGCCAGTGGCTGGATCTTGATTCTGAATCTTTTTGGTAATGTAGTGCTCACAAAAAAAATTAGTAGGAAATGAGTGTGTGAAACAGGGCAGGAGTTACACAGACCTTCAGCAAAGAAGACACAAATCTTGCCAACTGTGCATTCTTTTGGCACTGATATATTTTAGGCAGAGAAGGTGTTGTTGAAAATTCCAAAATGACAGTATGAGAGGCTTTTTTAGGAGGCATAAGTTATTAGCAGGTGAGCAAATACTGTACTGTGGTTTGACACAGAGAGCAGAAGACTTGGTGTATTCACCAGCCCCGTGTGTAGAGATGAAATGCAAATCATCAGGACAGACATCAACCCTTACGAAAATAATGATTTCCAAGCTAAACCTTCCTGTTGTGTTTCAGATGTCCATACCTCTGCTTTGGACTCACTCTCAAAAAATGACATGCATGTTGTTGTGATGCTGAAGGGTGGAAACAATGGTCCCCATGACATTTTTAAGATCAAAAGATTATTTTTATTTCATTTTTTGAATAAATGAATTAATATGTATTTCCATTTTTTATTTCTCAAACAGGTCTATGTGGGTAAAAAGATCTCCCCAACAGGGAAAATTCTGTAGGGAAGAGAATTTTGTAGGGAAGCATTGCACATTCAATGCTTAGATTTATATTTGTTTCCCTTTTACATTAATTTCAACCACAATCTTTCACCCATTGTTTTTGAACCCCAGAAGCTTAGAAAAAAAATATTTTTAACCAAAAGGCTGCACGTTATTTCTTCAAGATATTTGCTATTAAAAATTGCTTGAAATAGCTGAAATATTCACTTCTTTATCTTTGCATTAAAAAAGCGTGATCACAGTGTCATAGGCCTGAGCTACAAAGGGCTGTAGGGCTATCAGATCAATGCTGAATATCCATATCTGAATTTCAGTTCCCAGCCTCCCTCAGCTATCACTTAGTGTGATTCAGATATTCATATCTAATCCTGCTTTCATCTGATCATGCATAATCTCTCTGCAGCCTTCTCAACAGGGTGCCTTTTGTTAATAAAGCCTGCTAGAGGTGTTCAGGAACTGGAATCTCTGTGTCTCCAACGGGAAAATCTCAAACTTGCTGGCAACATTGAATCTGGCATTTAAATTAATTTAAAACTTGGTATTTATTAGCTTGAGAAATTAAAAAAATCTCTGATGCTGCTATTTCTACTCAAAGCACATAAATTTTTAAATCTACAGGGCTGTCTGGGCACTGTAAAATATGCCCTTATATAAGCCCATGTTCTCTGTTAGGACTTGTTCCTGACTGCAAAGCCAATGATATTCTAGTCTAGGTGTTATAGCTAACAATCTTATATATACATCTGGTAGAATAATCAAATGAAAACTTTGATTTTGGTTATGTAGACTAAATGGGTGGAAGAAACAGACTGTTCTACCATATAATGTATGAAGAATAGGAAATTGTCTCTCCCATCTGGAGGCAATCATAACTATATATAATTTAACTATCTTGTTTGTGTCATACTATTGTCTTTAAATGTTAATTCCTGACAATATTACAGGGAACACATCTCAGGTATTTCTGCCTGTTTCTAGGAAGATAGAGTTACTTGGGAACACTAAGTGACAGCTGAGTGGTGCTGAGAACTGAAATTCAGGGCTTCAAAGGCCCTCCCAACTGGTCAGAAGCACAGCTAACTTGAAAGGTCACAAAGCTGAAAGAAGCCTTTTCCTTTTCTTTGGACCTCTTTATGTTTTGGAGGCAGTTTTCTGAAATAGCCTTCATAAATATCTCCCGTTTTCCAAGAGCAGGAATATTTCTTTACCTTGTGCCTCGTGCCTGTTCTTCCTAAATGCTGAGTATGTGTTTACATACTTTGAATAGGCTTGAGTTTTGGGTCCAGTTCATGACAAAGAATATTGAGGAGTTAGGGCATAGAGCTGTGTACTGCGTAGCTGTCCCTGCTGTCAGCAAGGAGGAGTTTGGGCTGTGTGTGGCTGCTGCTGAGGACACTGTGCAGAGGGGATGCTCTGTGACCTCTCTGGGCTCTTCCCTGTGAATATTGGAAGGATGAGGTTTCATAATTCTTTCATCACCAGAAGGTGATGGGGAATAGTGATATGCTCCAAAGCGACTTCATTAGGCAGTGCTGGGAAACATACTCCTTTGGAGAATTTGGGAGCAAAGCAAAAAACCTTCTTTCCCAGGGGAGAAAGAAAGGGCTGAGAAAGGGGTGGGATGAGGATATGTTCATGAAAGGTGGCCTTTGTCAGCAACTTTCACCTCTTGATTGATGCTGGGCGTTGGAGTGACTTACACAAACAGAGCAAGCTGCATGGCATTGCACTTTGCTGACTTTAACCACAGCAGGGTTTGCCATTTGCAGGTTGTGATCGGTTTTTGATCAGTGACTTGAGACAGATCATTCTTGTTGAAAAGTATGCGATGAAGAGATAAAAACATCCCGTTACAAGAACGGAACCTGGTATTCAATCAATAATATCTGTAAGTTAGTAAATTTAGGAGAATGTAAATTTGCCCTGGGAGAAAGTATGCCTAGACCTGTTGTAACATTTAAGCACAACAGATTAGTGGTCTAATTTACTGGCAAATGTGTAGCCCATAGGTTCTAGTTTGCTCAGCCGTGGGAAAAGCCTTGGTCTTCAGTTCTTCTTCTTGCCAGGGGAGAAGTGACAACAGCTGAAGATTTATTTGTCTGTCACACTTCCCTCGATGAACAAGGAAAGAGTACAAATGGAGGACTAAATAAGCAGAATTACTTAGAGGAGATACGTGAAAAGGCAGAGGAAATTGGGGTAGAGCTTTCCGGAAGCTAGCCTAACTGGTGGAGAAAGAAACTTCCTAACCATGACAACTATACAGAGACCAGGGAGAGAGATTGGAGACTTCTCCTGCTGGAAAAGCACATGACTATGAGACAGCCAGAACTGGCAATAAGGCACACAGTCCTTGGAAGACCAGGAGTGTAGTTTTTACCTGAATTCAGGACTGTGGACACAACCAGTATAATGCACCACCATACAACTTGTCTCTTGAGGTCTTTTATGCAACCTCTATTCCAAAATACTCAGCAAGATTTAATCACAGGAAAGAAAAGCAGTTGAATTGGTACAAAATGCAAAGGGTTCAGATGCTTTTGTATCAGATTTTATCCTGTTTTCACACCTAGCTGCTAAGGTATTGCTGCTATTACAGTAGTTGTAGGCTTTCTTCATAGAGTTGTGTCACAGTGTGTGGCTCTTGCATGGTGCTCTGCCAACTCACCGAGCACTGCAGGTACCTGGCTGGAGTCTGCTTCCCAAGACCTTCCACAGCAAGGTCAGAACCTGGGCAGAAAGTGGGACTTCTGTGGGAATGGAGAACAGGTATGCAAGAGGGAATAAGTAAGAATTTGCTTTTTAGAAAACCCCAAAATTCGAATCAAAGTCCCAGTAAATTGTCTTTTTGCTCACATTTAGTAGACTTCTCTGAACCAAAGCTTATCAGCACGTGGGTATATACAGGTGCAAACCTAGAAAGCACCCTTGCCCTCATACGCAGCTGTCCTTTGCAGCACCCCTGTGTGCTCAGCACACTGCTTGAATTCACTCATTTGTACGCTGATAAGAAGTTGCACAGGGCAGAAGAGACATCTGTATTGGACTTGAATAAATCTTTCAAATCCAGGCTGTGAGCTAGAGAAGTATTATCAAATTAAATACTATATTATGCAGTAAATCACTGCAGTAAATTATTGCAAATGTCCTGCAAATGTTCTTTTTATTACATTTATGAGGAAGAGTGCAGGAGCATTTTTTTTAACAACAAGCTGGAAATAATCGACAGTTAGTTCTATATTCTGTGGCTAGACCATCATTTTTTCTGTTCATGGCCTCGATGGACAGAAAGTTGTGTGGTGATAGATAACACTATTCTAAATCTGAGGCATTAAGCCTCTGAGAGGGTCAGACTATATTAGCTGAACCAGTAGCAACTTATGCTTGGAGTGTACTGACCTGCGCCCCGTGCTGCTTGTTGGCTTGGGACAGGAAGAAAACTCAATACTGCCCAGCTGAACGACAGCCAGCACTCCGTTTGGCACTGAATCTGCAAGGACTTACCAGAAGTGATTAGATGCATTATCAAAATGCATTTAAAGTCTTGCCTTTGTACAGTCTGATTTTGTAGTTTAGCGTTAGGATTTAAGAATAGCCCAAATATGCTCCCCAGCTGATACACCAAGTTTGTGCCTGCTGACACAGATCCCAGGAACCAGATGGTTTCTGATGTATTGGTTCTTATAGGAAGTTCACAGCGGAAGTCTCATGCATTGTCAAAGAGGGACAGACAACCTTGTGTGGGTGATTTTACTGAGCAATCACTTGAATAGAAGGAGTCACAGGGAGATAAGCAGGCAAACTGTAATTTTTACTGTCATATTGTGATAACAAGGGGTTACAAAAGAAGTCTGTGGCATGGGACAAAAACAAATTCTGATTTTCCAGAGCCTTAAACAGCATGCAGACTTCTGGACCAGCTTACTCTGAAAAATAATGAGCTGGATGACTAGAATGAAACATGGGAAAATTTGTTCAAAGTGAAATAGTCCTGTCGTCTAGGGATACCACATATGTACTTTTTCCTTGATCAGTCTGTCATAAAGTTGTGCTAATATTGCAACTATGCTAATCAGTTCCTTTCTGCCCTTCCATCTCTCTCATACAGCACCTCCCTAAGAGTACCTGGAAGGTCTGGGCTGATAACAGGGTGACCTGCTATAGAGCCAGCACAACCAAGAGAGAGCTCAGATGTGCCACCCCTGCTGGGGCATGGGGCTCTGGTAAGTTGTGTCCGTGAAGCTGTTAGGACATAGAACCTTTCTCCTCACCCTCAGCTGTATCAAAGGAAATAAGACATTTCAAAACTAGTGGACAAATGTAAATCTCTCCTTTTGGTTAGAGCCTAACCAGTAATTTCAGCCTTGCATTCACACTCTTTTTTTAAATGTCTCTTCTGAAAGAGCTTAAGAAAGAGTCTTTAATTACCCAGCAAATAGAGCCTCTTGCCACTACAGAGTAGATTGAGAAGATCCCTTTAATTACTGGAACCAGATTGATTGCAAATACCAGTTTGCTCCCTGTTCAAGTGAAGTGAGGTTCTTGTAAAGTGTTACAAAAAGCTTTCATTTGCATCATCCCTCCAGTCCAACTGATGTTGCTATTACATAAAGGGAGGACTTGTTTAAATCCATATGTCCGTGTTGTTCTGTTTGAACTGGGAAGGCAGGTGAAATTGGATTCACATGACAGCTCATGAAATTTAAAGTGGTGCTCTCATGGCTGATTTCTTGTCATGTGACTAATGTCTCACAGTGTGTCTTGGCGGTCCACCTGGACAAGTCAGAAGTTGACTAATAACCTTGTTACACTAAATGAATTCTCTAAGTTAAGGTTTATTAGTAGTTCCAAGAACTTTGTTAACTGACATTTTTCTAGGACACCTACCACGAGCTGTTTTTCCTGTCTTACAGAATTACAGAATCATTCAGGTTGGAAGAGACCTCTGAGATCATCAAGTCCAACCTTGTCAACTAGACTATGATGCTAAGTGCCACATCCAGTTATTTCTTGAACTTGAGTCTTCCAAGTAAGCACTGAGGGCTCTCAATGTATTGTTATTTTCCTCCCATGCTTTGTCTCCACCACTTAGGTGTATAAAATTATGTTAATTTAACTTCTCTTAATGCCCCTCCTTTTTTGGAATCATCTAGTTTAAATTTTGCATACCTGCTTAGTATGAAAAAAGTCTTCTCCGCCTGACTGCATAACGAAGTCACAAGTCATTAACAGCTTGTGTTAAAAGTACCTGGTGGGAATATGCAATCTGCCTACAATGATATGTTTTGCTAAGGTGAGAAAAAAATGTACTGAATGCTGCAAACTAGAATGATGATTGATCTAGGAAGATAGCTGAAGGACTTTGCCCTGTCCCCAAAATCATTTACAGTTGCCTGGAGAAAGTCCAAACTAATGTAAAATACTTCCATTTCTAACATCAGATCCCCTCCAGCAGCAGCTGCACTGGAGCTGCTTGCTCCCAAAGCCAGAAGCTGTTATTAGAACAGGTTTGACCAGTTACTGCAATTCAGAGAACTGTTTAAATAGTTATATACTAGTGTTGCTGGATTAATCTGTGTAAAAATACCCTTATTGCTTCAGTCATAACCACAGCTTTCTAAGATGAGCCTTTACCTCTGATCCAAGAGTTATTGAGCAGCATTGGTGTCTGGGTTTATCCCAAACACTGTGTCAGCAGTAGTAGTGCCCAAATTCCTAACTCTGCAAGCATGGGTTTGAGAAGTAGGAAGGGAGTGTGAAGAAAATTGAAACTGGAGTTAAAAAAACAGAGTGGAGGCATTCCGTACTATGTGGAGAACAACACAAACAGAAAAGAATCAGGCCTGCTGGGGTTAATGGTTGCAGTGTCTACTAAATACAACAAAACCAAAATGTAATTTGTTATTGTTGTATTACCATATGTCAGTATACCTCACCTCATGGCATGCTGATGTTTCAACCTATGCCCAGAGCAAGATGTCCACCGTAAGAAATGAGAAAACAGGAAGTGTTTTCAGATGTCAGAGTGTAAGAAAACAGTGGAAAGATCAAGTGGAAATATGTTTTGGGGGCTCTGTTGTTACACTGGTGTGAGGAATTACAGACATCAGGCTATGGCTATTATTCTTAAATGCTTATTGTGCTGTCTACTGATGCATTTTCAGTTCTTTTATTCCTCCCTATGGGAGAATATGATGGGAATGTTCTGTTTTTCTTGTTTCTCCAAAATCTGCTCAGAATCAAATAGACTGAAAGCAGATCAGTGGCATATCAGCCTCTTATCTGGCCTACCAGCTAGGTATTGGCAATGATGGCACTCGCTGATTTTATCTTGCAGATCTCTACAACAAGCACTTGAGGTCCTAATATTTTATTCCAGACTTCATATTGCAAATATTGATGTACACTTTAATCTCAAAGGAATTGTGATCAAGTTTTCACTAGAGGGAGAAAAAAGGCTAACAGCTGACACTGATTTTCTTAGATAAAACAGTAGCAGGAAGGTTGGTGGATTAGTCTCTGGGCTCATAAATCTCTAGTTAGAATTGACTGAATACTTGCTTCTCATATGCAAACTGAAAAAGGATTTCCCAGTAGGCTTGTGTCAATACAGCAGAACTGCAAAAACTGCTCTAAGACAACGGGTATGTGAAGAAGCCACTGAAGATAACAGGTGATCTGTTCACCTGCATCTGCAGATCAGATGAGGATCATCTGATCTGCAGCTTCCCATGCCTGCTCCTCCTCCATGGTCAGGGTGAGATAATTTGAAATTGTGCACCCTTTGATGAAAAATGGGGGAACTAGTTTTCATTTGCCCAGTGACACTGTGAGATGAAAACACCCATAGAGGGGTAGTTCCTGTGGGAAAAAGTTGATGACTACTAGCTTACTATTTAATGTCTACATGTTGCACATCCTTCTCCCCAGGATTATCCATTGGAGTGCAAAGCAGTGTTCAGAAAATGTTAATGCCTGTGGCAACTGTGCAGTATTGCATCTCTCTCATGTGAAGTAGTCCACTGTAGTGGTTACTACTTCAGATACATCTCCTCATGGCTAGTGGAAAGATGAATACTTCCAGGGCTATTAACCCAGCCAACTTTGAGAATATCACAAAAACAGCAGCCACCACAATGCCTGCTCTGTCTCATTTACTATATTGGCTGCCAATCATCTTTAAGCATATACTCCATACAAAGGAAAGCACAATGAATTCCTCAGCTCTTTGAATCTTCTCAAATATTGCAACTATTTCCATCTTATAAATTTGCTCTTGCTTAGTCCTACCCTAATTGTCATCAGGCTAGGCAGATAAGCTATTGGTCTTTCATCTCTGTAATATGCTTTTGGCCTGAGGCAAGACTAGAGTTGTTCAGTAATGTCAGAAGAACCAAACTAAAATAAACATCCACTTCTGATGCAATTTCTCCAAGGCTTTTCTTTGTGTGCAAAATATTCAATCTAGCTGAAAGCTGTGGTAACTTCTTCAGGCAGTGGCTTTTGCTTTCCTTTGGAAGGAGACTATTACAAGGATTATCAGTTGAAGGGACAAGGTGCTTATTCTGCTCTCATTTCCACCAGCCTGGATCAGGACTAATTCTATTGACTTCAAGGATTTAGTTGCTGTGAGGGAAGAATGTGGGTGAAAAGGTGCTCATAAAGCTGCAGCAGGATTTTGATGCCGATTAGCACTGTTAAGCACTAGCAATCTGCTGTTGCCAGCCAGAGGCTTTCTAGACTTAGCGAGAGTGCTCTGAGCACAGCAACAATCAAGAGTTCACTTGCATGAGGGCAGTGCTTTTAAAGGGGTATTTGATAAAATGTATACCAGTCATTACCTGCATTTGTATTGCCTTTTGAAAATCCACTTCTTCTGTTCTGTTTTGTTTATATGTTTCTCAAGCATTGATCTTTACAGTGGAGTTTAACATTTCACTTCCTATCTTACTTCCATCCTGTCAAATAGAGTTTCAAATAACTGGAACCACTTGTCTTTCATGATCAAAGTGATAGAGAGACTTGTGTTCTCAAGCTTTTTTGGCAACATGCCAAGAACAAACCCTTCTTGTGTGTAATATATAATAATATGATTTGTTGCATGGACATATTTGTTTGAAGAAGTGGTAACTGCATAGATTTTAGGAAAATCATGAGAAATATAATTTAAGAAATACAAGACAAACTAAAATCAGACATGAAGGGACATAGTTTTCCTATAGGGAAAAAAAAGATTCTTGGACTGTGAGGTCAGATAGGACCTTATGATCTCTAATTTGACTGGCTATATAATTTAGGTTACAGAATGTTGTTTAGTATTTCTTGCACTGAGAATTACTTGTGCCCTTGACAAGCTTTCACAATTAGTGATATTGCTTAATAATTTATTTAAACTCAGTTGCAGTAATATAAAACACAGAGTAAATTCACCAGTTATTTTCCTGATTTCATATGCTGTGAGGTCAGTGACCTGCAAAACCTTTATGATCCCTGTGTTGTGAGAAGAACTCAAGGGCTGAAGTCATGGTGCCCTCTGAGTCTCAAGAAAATCTACAGGTCAATAACCTTTTATTTCTGACCTTTTAACTGGCTCTAGTGGGCCATGAAGACCTAAATGCCAGCTCTTTCAGATTCCTGGGAAGCTTCAAGCCTCTTGAATCTGATTCTCTCTGAGAGTTTTGCTCTCATATATTCAGGTCACTGATATTGCAAAAGCAACTCACAACCATGTGCAAGGGGGAAAATCTGGGACATCCAGGATTGTGTAGCTAGTGCTACACAGTGAACTCAAGGCAGCTGTGTAGCTCAGGAACCACTCTTCTGCCTGAAAGTAACTCATAGCTTTGTCTCACCTAACCATGCCTTTCCAGGGATTCCACGCCTTTCCACACAGATTCCTCCTGTGTTTTATCTGGATGAGGCAAACCAATCAACTGGTCACAGAGCAGCTTCTTTCCCACTCTCTGTGTTCTCCATTACAAACTCCACTACTTCCTTTTCGGTAATTATACCTTTTCTTTCAAAGAATGGCTTGTCTAACTATGCTAAAATCAACTGTCTATTCTCCTAACCTTTCTATTAATTTCTGTTCTGCAGGCTTCAAAATGTTATAAATTTTCTCAGTGCTGTTTTGAAGACAACTTCAAGATATGTTGACTTTGAGGGATTGAGGGTGAAAGTGTTAATTTCATTCAAGACCACCAACATGCAGGCACTCTACAGATGGAGAGAAAGGCCACATAAAAGAATGAACATAATATCATTTTTATGGACAAAAATATCAAGGAATAACCTTTTTCTAAAATCTTTTTTCTTTTCTTTCTTCCTCTCCACCAGAAAATCATCTTGAAATCAAATAGGACCCAAGATCTCTTCCACTCCACCCAGTAAAATGAAAATCGGGGCTTATTGCAAAGGCTGAAATCAGGAGCTGACCTGTTTGAGACTTGTTTCGTGTTCACTTTTGAACACATGCATGCTGATGTACTACACATACACCCATGCTGAATGGGGAAATGCACTGCCTTGCACTGCTATGCAGAATCATATTATTTTATTCTGCTTTTCCTTCACTATCAGTTACAGAAACCATTGTCATACTGCAGGGTGATGGTGTCCCTCCTGTCTCAGAGAGGAGGAATGACCTTATGGAAATGGCAACACCATTTCCATAAGGTCAACACTGACCTTACAGTCTACACTGATTGCTCCTGGTGTCTTCCCAAGCAAAAGTATGAAGGAGTATGAAAGTATAGGGCCTTGTCAGAGATCTCCCTCAAAACCCAAACCTCTCAGGCACTGAGGCTGAAACCTTGCTGGTGTTGCAGCTGAAGAATGTTCTGCAGAGTACAGGGGGCCAATGCACTTGTGTGCACTCAGGTGGATCACAGGTACTTTGTAAGTGCCTGCAGCAGCATTGATGTAGAGGGAATAGCATGCCAGAGTTATGGCTGTAATTTCAGAACAGATCAAGTGGTGACCTACACTCCTTTTGTCAGCTGGTCTGTAAGGTCTCCTTCTCTTTCAGTACAAATTGTGTGAAAGAGACTGTGCAATGCAGAGTCGTTCCTGTATCCATGAAGCTTTCCTTAAAAGAGAGAAGTTGAATCCTATTTGCACATTTTAAAATTGTCTTCCCCTTCATCTTTGTACTTTGAGATAGTTGGAACATGTATTGAGCTGTGTTGTGGAAGATTAAGAGAAGTTAATTTTGCCATTTAAAGAGACTGTGGGATGTCTGTCATGGGTTGTTTTTCAGAGCAGGTTAGACAAACATCTGTCAGGAATGGTTTAGGTGAGCTCAGCTTGCCTTGGGGCAGGGGTACAGATGAGGTGACCCTTTCCAGCCCCTCCCAGCCCTATTTTGTACAATCCTCTGCTTCCTTATTGGAATGCATTCAGTGTCCAGTTTGTGTGGAACAATGCACGTGTTCAGTGTGGCAGAAGAGCCTGAATTCCCTGAGTACTGGTCAGCCCTACGGGTTTGAGTGCCCGTGGGACTGTGCTCAGTGCTGCTCTGGCGGGAGGTACATTCTGTGTAGTTACTGCCTTCAGCACAGTCATTCCCGATGGCTCGGAAGGAAAAAGGCAGTCAGCTTCACTAGAGCTGTCAGGAGCCTGGGGTCAGAATGATTATTCCACATCCTGCAAAATTGCCTGCTGTGGCTGTTCAGGGACTTGCTAGTCTCAAGGCTCAAGCAGACCAAGTTTCTATGGTTGTAGTTCTGGGTAGAGGTCACTGGGGAATGTAGCAGAGTAATTAATTTACCTATTCAAATCTGGCTATCTAGGTCACTGAAAACCAGTTAATTCCTAGTGAGTGTTTCAGGGCCGAGGGATCCTGAAACATCTATGGACCTTTTGTGATGCACTAAATTCCTGGAGGATTCTCAGCTCTGACAATTCAGCCGTATGTTTCCTTGCTGTTCTGAACTGATGCTGGAACGGGCTGGTGTGGGCAGCAGTCTGTCCAGACTTAGAGATGCAATTCTTGGGCCAACTCCAGGACTGCAGCATGATAGGACACTTGACGTCTTTATACACCATCTCCTTAGGGGCACACAGATCATGACATTTAGTTTCATTGAGGAACAAATATGTTTTGTTTCCAATGTTGTATCAAAGACAGTATTTTCTTTGGAATACACTAGAAATAACCTGGATCTCTTCAAGAGAGCCATACAGCTGTCAAAGTAGGTTAATCTCGAGGTATCATTTGGTTTTGAATTCTAATATGCAGTGATTTTTTAAATGGAGATAGGTATATCTTGTACTGGCCCAGCCTGCTGTTTATGCAGGTAGAGTCTGAACCAGAGCTTCCTGAAACATATCACAGCTTTTCCATGGACTTTGGTGGGATGCCAGGAGCATTGCTGCTTGAGGCAAACTGCTGCTACATAGGAAAAAGTCAGGGCTTGAACTTCAAGCACTTGCACACACAGTCAAGGAGACTTTATTTGCATGACAAGCTCAATGGCAGAAAAGCGTAAGGAGAAACTTCTACCTATCTCTTTTGTAAGGGAAGATTCTCAAAAAGATTGAGGTAGAAAATTTTTCTGTAATGAGAAACATGATTGTGAAATTCTGATTTATTGGAAAGGAATCTTTCTTGAGAAACATAGCAACTCTGTTGAAGACATAGCTAGCAAAGGCTTCTCACAAAGGATTGGAACTTCATGAGTGGGTGCCAGAGAAGAGGGAGAGAGTGAAATGGTGTAGCACATAGATCTGGCTCTACTGGATTAGGTCAAAGATTCTATTTTTTGTCAAGTTGGATCTAGATGCCTATGGAAAAATATAAGAACATGAAATATATATGGTGACACGCCTTTTCATACTCCCCATTGAAAGGCAGTGAGAAGAGAGAGAAGAGGAGCACATTCAAGTCAGACAGTAGCCCAGGGGTAGGGGCTCTCTCTGAGTCCTGAGCCTGGCCTCAGATCAGGTATAACAAAAGCTGCAGTCTGGTCTTCCCAACAAGTGAGTGCCATGAAGAGTGTCATTGATAGTGTGTATGTGCATCTCCAGCCTTTCATCAAACACTCATTCAGATCTAATGAAGAAAATATTTTCCAAAACTGTTCAGCTCCCCAGGATGTAGAATTTGCATGCTGTGGCCAGTTCTGGGCTTGTCCCACCACAGCTCTCACATGTGATCATGCTAGAGTCAGAAGTACCTTTCCCACTCTGGTGTCAGGGAGCTTTGTACTGGAGTCGTGTCTCGATCATCTCCTTTGCTCTTCCCATCAGATCATCAGATAAGTTTCTTCCTCATGCTCTTGGGTGTGGTGGTACTATATCAAAGAAGACCATTAGCACCTTTGATACAAAGGCAGTGCAGGAGTGTGATCTACCTGGGTAAGAAAACAGTACCTATTAATAATGGGTAAATATTAAGAGCAACATCTATCACGGTCTGGGCAAATGACTTGCACAGCTCTTTAATAAGTGGAAACATATGAGGACTGGGAAATCTGGATTTCTCTTCCAAGCTCTGAGGCACGTCCACTTGTGTTGCTACCTATTTTCGCTGCTGGACCACCACACATCTTCTCACCTCACAGTTTGATCCCCAGTGACTCAGGTAAGACATTTCATTGGTCTAGCGACATATGCTGAGTGTGACAGCAAGAAATCAAAGATTTTGGAACAAAGAATTCATGTGAAATTACAGCAATATTCCTTTAGTGTGGTGGGCTACTTATCTGGTATCTTCGAGTATATGTTGTCCTCTATAATACCTCCGTGCTACATTTTACGTAAGTGAAGGACACAACAAGAAAACCCTTTCTCCATCCCGTTTAGCACTTTTTTTTTTGGTGCTAACTTGCCATAAACTCTGATGTGTATTCAGCAGTAGAAAAACAGTTTGGAGTGCAAAACTGAAGAGCAATGTGTTGCTAATGATGTGACAGCATGGATCGATATGTCTTAATTTCTAGATGACTTTAGAGTGACATCTTGAAACACAATATTGATGAGTCTGCAGTTCATAGATGTAGTCTATTTTTAATATCCATTGACTATAAGCAGTACCAAAATGCAGTTATTTTCCTAATTTCAAAAATTATGATAAAATACTGTATGGGGAAAGATTGCACTCAAAGGTATTCTTGATGTGTTTGTGCACATTTCTCTTCTTGATAAAATACTTCTGCTACTGAGGAGAGTACTTTGCTGCACAAATGTAATATTCACATTTAACAGAAAGTGACAGTCAGAATGTCATGATGAAAACACAACATCAATACAAGAAAATCCATAATAAATACATGTGCTTGTGTTAGAGCTCTTACACGCGATGCACATGTTCACGTTGCACAGATGATTTGCCAGAGCAATGCAGGCCTGAAGAAAGCAGAAAGGCAGAGGAGATATCTCTGTCTCTGTCAAACAAGTTGGAGAGAGCTGCTGCTTGGGTGAGGTACTTTGCTGGTTTAACATGACAAAGTTAGGAATTTAACACCAAGTTAAGTCCTGCAAATTATGTTTGCCACATTAGGTCCAAATGAGACAGGGAAAAGAATGTGCATGGAAGGTGGTGATGTAGGGCAGGAGAAAAGGAAATTACTTGCTAAGGTCTCTGAGCCATGGTTCCTGCCTGCTCTGGCTGCAGTGGCTAAGGAGATTCTGTTCATGCTTTTCCAGCTACCCTCTTGTGAAAGCCCTGCCCACTCATTTAAACTACTGCTGAACCACTTGGGTTCAACTTGTTGGGCAATCTTTTCTGTGATTTTCTGCCTCTTGAAAAGTGATAAAATTTGAGTTAGAACTCACAGAGAATAGAAGTTCTAATCCATCTCAACCATTGCCATTGAAACCAGCAAGAAATGCAAATAAAAGCTTGACAACGTGAAGACACTAAAAAAATTAAAGCTTCCTCTTTTCTAATGAAAAAAAGGTAAATAGAATAGCATAATTTCCCTCATAGCATCGAGTAATCAGCATTGGCACTCAGAAGGTCTACACACTTCTGATCTATTTTATTCTGCATGGGTAAACTTGAGAAATTCCAAGCCAAATTACTTACTGACAGAGTCCCCTGCAGGACTTACACAGTAGAGTCAGAAGAAGTGACTTTGAATGACCAATTATTTCTGTTGTTCTTGTGAAAAGTCAGTATTTTACACAGCCTGCCCTTCTTCCAAATTGCCTAGTTTAGTTTAATGTCACTCTGAAAATTTACTTTTAGTGAAAAAAGTAGTACCTTGTAATTACTGGCAGAGTGCAATGACTAATCCTTTGTCAGTTATTGCCCCGCACATTCTTTAAACCTGTAAAAATTTCATGTTATGTAATTGTTACTAAGACAAATATGGCTGAGAGATAAGCCTTGGGAAAGAAGGTAAAGTTGCGGAACAATCTTGAATGAACAGAATTACCCATACACACTGCCTCTTACTCACAGTTTTTCTGATTAGTATATTGCAACTTATACATTAGATCCCACATTCTTAAGACATGAGAAATGAAATAAATAAAAACCTCTTTTGTTTCATATGCTTGTGAATTATATACTTTTAAGTGGATTCTGCTGCTCAGTGCAACCAGTTTTCTTTGATGGATTTCTCTGCTACCGTATTTGATTTCAATTTTCCCATTGAATAACATCAAGTGAAATCTGTTATGGTTTAAGTTGTAATATGACTTCCCCCAGCACTGCCCTCATATCAATCATCTTGAGCCTTTTTTTTTCCCAGCTAGATGCTTAAAAATAAAATTAATACTGGGCCAATATTTATAGAGGCCAAACCCAGGCAAGTGCCCTTCTGCCCTCTGTAAGCAGCAAGGGGAAATGGAAAGTAAGAATTAAAACAATTCCAGCACAGGGACCCAATTTTTTTCCTGTGTATGATAGAGGTAACCTGCTTGCTGCCAGTGAAAACTTAGTGAATCATCTGATGGCAATTACCTCATTGTAACTGAGGTCCTGAGGTCATCCTACCTTTAAAAGAGGAACCTTTGTCTGGAGGAACTTGTAGATTGCTGGACTTTTTGCTTGTTCTCTTCCAACTTGTTTGTGCATCATTTTGGAGAGAGTTCAGATAAATTTTTACTTGTAGGAAGCAGCGGGAAACTATCTCCATTTCTGAGAACCCAGCCTGTTAATAAGGCTTGTTTTCTCTCAGCTCCAGGGGTGAAGAAATGAGCGATCATATGAGGTTTGTCTTGGCCGATGTCTGGCTTTGTTCCCACTGAGAAATGGATAGGAGGGAGCTGCGGGGTGAGTGTATTGGAGTCACCCTGGCAGATTTCCTTAATGTAGAATGAGAACAAAACCAGAAGTAGACACGTAAATACGTAGTCATGAGATAACGCAGTAAGAAAATGTCAATCAAAATTGCAGAGTTAAGCGTATGATATTTTTCTGAGCTCAGATGTACTCTAATTGATGCAGTGCACCAGGATGATCCTGGGAAGAAATATCCCACAGACCACATGATGCCTTTCTGTTTGTCCTCTAATTTCTGGTGACTCAAAGTATACCCAGACTGGGCTTTCCTCTTTCCTGGGCTATTTAAGAAGTGCTGCAGAATGTTCTCATGCTCATATTAGTAAAAATCTGGGTTCCCTGTATGAAGGAAATATCTCTTTAAATAGGTATACAAGTGCAAAGGGCACTAGAGGTAGGGTTTTCTCATATGCAGGGTCAATATTGTTGCAGTTGGGCTAGTCATTTGACATTTAATTTAACAGTATTTATTCTTCCAGAATTTGCCCCAAAGTAAGTTCACAAGCTTACTGAAGCAAATGGTTAACATCTCTTGCTATTTGATGGCAATCACACTGACAATCTTATTTTTTCTTGTGATGGAACACTTTGTTTATTATTTCAAGGTATCTTAAAAAGATAGGGCAAAACAAAGAGCTTTAGTGTTTGGGTTGTTGATTTGTTTTGTTTTTTTAATGCATTTTGCTCCCCATTATTCCTTAACCTTTTCCTATGACGGACTTCGCAATTTTTTGTCTATGGAACATTGTAAAGCAACTACTGTGATCTTTTAAGACGTTTCCTACAAGTGACTTTTCTCCTCAGCAGTTATTACCTTCAGTCATGGGTTTTTTTCTTTAGCCTTTCAATTACCATATATATTTTTTTACTATATCTTGTCCATTTGTTGTTGGTGTAACAATTGGTTCTTTTGGAAAGGACTCCTGGCTATCTTGCATTTAGAATGAGTTAATATAAAACTTGTGTTCCACAGTTCCTTTGTTCTTCTTCTGGATGTGTTTCTTCATTGTCATGTTTGTTTCCTGAATATTTGTTTTATCCACATGGTTACTTTCCCTGAAAGTTTATTGGGAAAACTTGTTCTGTCTATTTTGTCTCCTGCTGTTTTATCGTTTAAATGTGGGTGCCTTCCTTTCTTGAACTGATCTAGCAAATGCTTTGTATCTTGAGATACGCTTTTTCTTTGTGCCGTTTGTGTACAAGCGGGCAGACTCATTCATTAATCCATAACAATCTTGGTTCTACAAAGAGCTATTTGAGAACCAAAGGCTGATAACAATTGCGCTCCCGCATTTATATCACTGAGCTATCTCAGCTCCTTTTGATGTCTAACAAATCTGTTTAAATGTCCCCATCAATTCCTGCCACAATAGAGTCTCACTGCGCATTTTTTACATTGTGAATGGTGGGTTTTTTTGTTGCTGTGGGTTTTGTTTTGGTTTTGGTTTTTCAATGCAGCTTTTTGTACTTATGTATTATCCACCAGTAAACGTGATTCAGCAGGATTATGGGTTATGCAAATAAAAGAAGGATAAGTTTATCCTAATGAGAATTTTGTTCTATTTTTCTGATATACAAGCCTTTATCTGGAAGTTCTGTAATGCATGGGTTGTGTGCACAGAAAAACACTAAATCTTTGAGAGTTACTCAGTTTAGAATGCTATTCTGTTTAATTCTGTTCTGTCCTTAGGTTCTTTGTCCTACCACATTTTGTATCACATAGCTTTTGGTGATAACAGAGTCTAAAGAAGACCAAACTGGTTTTGATTACTCGATTACATCTGGGCTCCATTAGAATCAAAAGGAGTTTTGCCACTGATTCCCTGGAATTAACTGAGCTATCCACTCAATTGTAATGTAGAGGCAATGCAGCTGATCAAAATAGAACAGTTCTCTTACATAATTTCTGCCTAAAGGATGACAAAATCAGTTTTATTCTTTTCCTTGCTTTCTCCAGTAATCAGATCAAGAGATCACAGTACCTAGGACACAATGCTAATTCATGTGGACTCTGCAATCTCCACAGTCCCTTGATCGTCCATGCTCATAACTTGCATCGTTTGCTCTCCTAGAAAACATGAAGCTACCTGGAAACAGCTCGAGTATCCTGTCCATGACCAGAAGAATGAACAGATGTGATCAAACAGAGGCAGCACATAGTGTCATTGCACTGAAATTGAATAGTTTGTGCCTTTCATCTGATTTTACTTTAGCAGTGGATGGGGCTAAGAGAAAGCTGGGGCAGAGGAACTTCCATGTGACCCATATTTCTGTGTGGTAGCTCCAGGTAGGGACACTGGGATACCTGAATCTGCTATTGATATTGCACACGGTCCACGCAATTGGTTAATGGAAGCATAGTAAATTTAATGTGTTTAGGAGGCAGGAATTCTGTACACACCCAAATGCACTGCGCAACACATCCACTAGAGTCCCAGTGCCTTCTGGATGTACTGCAGAGTCTTATATATATAAACCACATGTTCAAATGGACTTTAATGTGGGACTTCTGGGTATGGGCTGAGCAATGTGCAGTGGTTCTGGTCAGAGGCACTGTACCTGTTTCTCAGCCTAGGTGGCCACTAGCTGATTCTGAATTAATCTCGTGATAGCACCTAAGTGGGTTTTATCATGTTGGTACCATTTCTTTGTGAAAAACACCACTGTTGTATCATCTGGGTGTGACTTTAGAGTACAATTTGAAAGTAGGTGTGAAAGCTCTTTGTCTAAAAAAGTCAGTGTTCAAACTATGTGCTTGGCAATGTTACTCTTGGAGAAGATGTATAATCTCCTGTCTTACCAAACAGATTTCCTAAGAACTGTTTTGATCTAAGGCCTCTTGCAGCAGCTAAACTGATTATTCTATGATATCCTACATGTTTGTGTAGCTGTGCTGGCTCATGTTATGGGTATGGGAGGGATGATAATTGGCAGGAGGGCCAATAAGAAAAATCTTTTCCATCTGAGGATGTCATTCCGTGTTTTCTTCAACAATGAAGTCAGCCTGAGAAATCTCTCTTCCTCCCCAGCTCTTCTTTCAGTCATTCTTTCCCACCCTCCTCTGCAGCCACCACCCTCCCAGTGGTGGTGATAGAAGTGCTCGTGGAACATGCTGCAAACCAGGTTGCAGACAGGAGTGCATGGCATTACCGAGGGCATGCAAGGCTGTGGCACAGAAAAAAAAAAAAGGTAGCTCTTGGGAGGGAGGAATTGGAGCCTCTAAACCATATTTTTCAAGAAGAAAATATGTTGTGATCTGCATCCTTCAACATTGCTCATGTAGCCACTCTCATGAGTACATGACTGCAGTTGCCCAAGAAGTACATAGTATGCAAGAGAGATATTTTGAATGGACAACAGAAACAAAGCAAGATGCATATGGCCTTGGAGGATGCGGCAAGGCAGAACACTCATTAGTATATCTGTGTGCTTGGCATGACTAGGGCTTGGGATTTATGTTGGGGGGGGGAATAGGAGGACTTGTGAGTAACTTGATTAATTAGAAAACCATTTTTGGTGTCTTGCCTATACATAGGCAGAAGGATTGAAAGAAATCACTGAACTGGCATGACTGGGGAGGGATAGGAGAGCTCAATCAGGCAGCATTAATTAGTACATATGGGACCTGCTGTAAAACAGGTGCTGTACTGCAAACCCTCATGATCCTGAAATATTTGAATGGTAAGATGCAAGATCCAATGCAGACATGGGTTACAGACAGCCTAAAAGATGAAAAGTTTACAGAGAACAGTGGCTATCTGCGTAACAAAGTATTTACCCTAATGAATTCACTTTAAGTGCCTCCTCTTCAGAGTTCATATGCAAACCTCTGAGCTGTGTGCTGCTTGCCTCTCAGCTGTTAGAGGTATATTGAGCAATAGGCTCTCCTGCTTACAGCTTGGCAGGTAATTTTTTCTCATGGGTACCTAAGCTATTTTTAGATAATGCAACTGGCACCTTTCTAAAGGTCTGATAATGGCTTAGGATGCTGATCTCAAGCATGTGTATTTATTCTTTCTTCAAGGCAAGCAAAACTGTCAGGGATCAGCAGGGAGATTTATGAGTCTCACTGGAAGCGGTGGCTTTTCCTGGCATTGTATTCAGCAGGAACAGTGGGTGTAGGAAGGGACATGCTCCCTGCTTACTTGAGCCCCGTGGGGAAAACTTAGGCAGATAGTGACTATGGGAACCACTTCTTCAGTACTCACTTGGCAATAAAATATTAAATATCCCCTCTGGAATGTGCCTGAAGACTGTTCATGGGGATTTAGGAGTGCGGAAGATGATAACAGGAAATAAAAGAAGCGACCTCATTTTGGCAAAGGCAGCATGAATTCACCTCTGTGAAGATGAAAGGGCTTTTCCACATGCTCTGTTGGAAGCTTTGAATCAAGGCTATTTGTCAACAGCTGGAAAAAGAGCTCACTCTCCATGTCACCAAATGCTGTTTCTTCACTGTAAACAATTCTCTCAAAGGAAGAGTAAAGTTTCAGCTGAGCTTATGATGGCAAAACCTCTCCTTTCTAATTTCAAGCAGTTTGTTTGTACACAAAATGTATGGTAAAATTTTACTGGATTGATAATGACACTGTTTCGGTGACTGTGACCCTGAGCAGGAGATCAGGATATGTTTGATGCTGTACAGGAACAGAATGAAAAGACAGTTGCTGTCCCCAAAAACCTTGTACACTCTGGATGTCAGAGAAATAGCAGAGGCATGTAGATGAGCAAATGAGCGCAGCATCTTGTGGAAGCAGGCTCAGAATGGCAGGGGATTTGGCCCCTCTGCATCCCAACGCGCAGGCTCAGAGTTTTGTTTGCATCCTGACAAGGAAGACTTCTCCAACGACATGGAAGAAGGAGCTCTGTGGCTGTGCTTGGGGTACCTTCCAAGGATGAGGGCACCAGGGTAGAGCTGGGAGGTGGTGGCTCTAAGGGTGCAGCCAGGTTATAAGGATGCTGTGCAAAGGTAACATCATGGGAAAGGGAGGCTGGCACCCATTCTGTTCTTCAGGATCCACTCTCACTTTCCATGCAAACAGCTGGCAAAACTCCTGGTGAGCTGAATGGGACCTGTCAGGAGCAGCAGAGGCTTGGGAGCCAGATGGTATCCTTGGGGCCATTTGTTGGATCTGCCAGGCATCTGGTCGGCAGCCTGTCACACTGGCTTCCTGAGAGGCATCAGCTGCCAGGCTTGTTGGGGCACACCTTGTTCTCTGAATTCCTGGACTCCTGGGTGGTCGGGCCTATTGCCATATGCATTCCAGCGAGTGCCTGGGTGGCTCTACACCAGCTGTGGTGCATGCAGACTGCTCCTTGACAAATATCAGTGTGCAGCTGAGACTGGGGCTGTAGGAGGATAGTGGGGAGGGATGCAGAAGATGCTGTAGGGAGCAGAGGAGTGAGAGGGATAGCTGAGACTATCACTGCAGAAGACTAGGGACATGGGGAAGAGCTGAGGGGGTTTGTTGTGGTCTAGCTAGGGAAGTTGGGGGAGCCTGGAATCCTGCAGTGGCAATGCAGGTGAGGAAGATTAACTTCAGCCTGAGTATGACCTATATTTGAGATCTGTGGTGGTGTGCAGGAAAATTCAGTAAAGCAGGGACATTGCAACAAAGCAGGAAGGGACATAGAAAAGATGTGTGTAAAAAGATGGGGAGGGGGTGCTGAAGAATTTGAGAATGTTGTGCTGTGTAAGGAGGTATGGAGGGAAAGGCATGTTTTACGGAAAGAAAAACATGTTGGGAAATAATGTCCTTTATGGCCTACTGTTTATCCTGAATTGTGGAATACTTCAAGCATTGCCCACATGGACCAAATCCAGCCTTGCACTGGATGCTGCCTTTAAAATAGGATAGAATTTCTTTCCTTATTCTGAAATAGCAGTATGCAGAATAATAGCCATGGCACAAGCCACAGGCTTTCAGAGATTGGATTAAATGTGCCAGTAGAACTAATCCAATTATAATTTAATTTTTAAAGATTTGTTTTAATTTACTATATGGTGAAAATTACAGAAAGTTTACAGCTCTATCCTTTCCACATGTCTTTTACAAGAAATGCTGAATTCCCATGATGGCAGCTGAAGTACTAGGACACTAGAAAAGAGACAGCCTGTCCTTACAGATTTTCAGTTGCAGATTTCTGGGCATATCTCCCTGAAAACATCAACACTAGTTGATTATTTTTTAATATTTTGTAATTTTAATTATGCTAGTACTTTTTGAGAAAGAGTGGCTTGAGAGACTTCTTTAGCTGAGGAATAGAAGTGACTAGAAGACCACAGAGGGATAGTTTCCTGAATTATCTGCCATGCCTGTCACTGTGGTGTCTAAGTGACACATAGTGCAAGCAGCACTGCAAGAAATCTGAATGCATTATCAGTGCCTTTGCAACTGGTTATGCCTTTGTTTACTGCTGACTTTGATCAGAATTTTTCTCCAGATTTACTTAGGAGACATCAGTAATTAAACCTAAGATTTTTTTTTTCTACAAAGAAGCATCAGTGCTCATTAAGACTGAAAGTCCAGCAAAAGAAGGGTGAGAATAAGGTCTGGCTCAAGTGTGTGTCTGATTTTGAACAGACCCCAAACAAGGATTGTTATCCCAGAACCTTTGCGAGTGACACTAAACTACTGTTTACTCTCTTTGAGCCTTAGTTTCCTGCCTCAGCTTCAAATTCCTACCTTTGTGTATGTCCTGGCAGAATTAACCTACTGAGGGCTGTCAAATCCTTTACTATGCTTCAGGCAGCCATGAAACACGTGGTTCCCTTGGATTGTTTTTATCAGTTAGGGCAAATCAAGCAAAGAAGATGAAGATGAAGCATTACTACCGAGAACGCTTTTCCTAGACAAAGAAAACCCTCTGATCCCAAGCCCCAGGCATGACTAAAATTCACTGCTAACTTTGACTTTGACACGGTTAAAACAGCAAAAAACTTGTCTCAGTCATTTTCATCCTACTCTGGTAATCATATAGTTCTAATTCCCCTCCTTGCATGGTCATGCTGTAATATGAGCTGTGGGCTTCAAGCACGTACCATGAAGTGCCCATGTGAGAAAAAAATGCTGTGATTGACTTTTTGCAGACACTTAACTTGCAAGGGGATGTTTATGTAACATACAGTAGGCACCTGTTTTCCCAGCTAAGAATTGCACTTTGAAAACAAAGGTATTAAACTTTGGCTGGTCACCTATCATAGCAAGAATTTTTCTCTTGTTTTACCACCCAGACTCATTGCTAAACCTACGTAATCCTGAAATGTAACTTTTAAGTGTGATTTATGGTTATGATTAGATTTGTGGTATCAAGTTGCTCTTGTAAAACCCCTTGTTTTCCTAGGGAGGTGGGGCTATAAATATCCTGGGAGTAGGAGAACTGGGCTGATATTGCCCAGTTTATTCTAAAAGTCTTTTCATTTCAAAGAAAATTTGAAGAAATAACAGCAACAAGAACAACAAAAAAACCCCCAAAACCCAAAACAACCCCTGAAACAAAAAAACCAATCCAATCCAACAACTATCACATAATAAAACTGCGTATAATGTTTAATTATCTCATGGTATTAGATTAAAAAATCCCAAACAAAAGACCAGAAAAAACAAACAAACAAACAAAAAACCCAAAAAAAGTGGTTGAGAACAAAAGAGCCTGCAGGAGGTAGAAAAAGAAGGCATAGATTCAAACTGTAACTGTGAGGACAAAAACCTGTTCAGAGAGAGTCTCAGCTTCCCCAGATATAAAATGCAAAGGCTCTAAATTGTAACATTGTTGGGAAATTAGACAGATTTTTCCCCTCCCCTCACTCACATGGGGCATTGTGACAAAATGAGAATACTGTAGATATTTTGGAAAATAAATTTATCAGTACCTCAGACTGTAGCTTGGAGCTGCCAAGGGTCTGTATTTTAATCAGGAGATTCTAGAAAATCATGCAAAAAAAACCTTGAAAAGAGAAACAAATGTTTTTCTGACATAAAACCTTGTGGTGGTGTTTTTCTTTCAGGGCTGTCATTTCACTGTACCCTGGGTTAGCAGTTTGCAATTGAGTGTGCATGCATGTGTTTAACAACTCACAAAAGCTTTTACTGATAGAAAAGTGTCAGTAAGTGATCCTGGTTTAGACATGTGAGCTCATTGCTTGCAGCACAGCAAGAAAAAATATTTCCTTTCCTTCAGCCTGGGTCTTGTACATCGGTCATCCTCTTCCCATCACACTTGCTGGACACAGCTTCCTCTCTCCCAGCCAATAGTCACTTTCTGAATTCCCATGCTTACGAGGCAGTTCGAAGTACGTCATGATGATATATCTTCTCTGCTCATCCACAGGCTCACTGGTATTTTGCACGCAGGGGAGCCCTGTGGAGACATTACGCAGCGTGGGGCACCTGCAGAGATATTTGAGGAATTCAGGTGTATCTTGCTTCCGTAGGGGAGAGAGAGGAAGTGCAGCCTCTGGCTGGGGAGGAATGGCCATTCTCGGTGAGACAACCCTCTCCATGTGGGCTGGGGGGAGCGGACAGGCTCTCAGCAGGAGACTGTGCAGGTCTTCAAGAGTGCTCTTGCAGGGATGTACCTTGAGAACAATTGTGCCGCAGTAAATCCACATCCCTACACACCAGGAGGAGCTGCCAGTTCGGTCAGAGTTCAAGAGCTGTTCTCGGGGAACTAGGGCTGGCTCTCCTGGTGTTTCCAGCAGCACTTTTGAAGTGTTTGATTCCGAAGTGCTGTAATCACAGGAAGAGGATGAAAAGGAAACTCACCTCAGCAGAGCTGGTCAGTGGGAAGAGCTGGCCTAGCAGATGTAAACAAAAACATCTTAACTGCCCGTGAGAATACCAAATGGAAAAGTGGGAGGTAGAGCTAGCAGTTTCCTGAGACTGCTGAAATATCCATAGGAAATCGGAAGAGCAAGATGGGAAGCTGATGTCCTTCACCGTTTCATGTTTATCTTGTGAGTAACCTTTTGACAAACAGCAGACTCATGTGCACTCCACAAATATGCAATCTAAGCACTGAAGTTGCTGTTCTGTCTGGTTCTTTTGTCATTGCACTGAGAACACAGAAGAAACAGCCTGAGGGTTCAAAAAGATCAGTTTCAGTGTCTTCACTCAAATATATCACTTTTTTTTTTTTTTTTTGAGAGAGATGGATGTGATACACCTGACTGTGACCAAAAGTCTGTGGTCACATTAAAAGTAAGGACCTTTTTTGTGTGAGACAAAAAGCAAAAAAAAAGTTTTGAAAATCTATCAATGCCGTCCAGAATGGTGAGCCACTTTCATTAATTTGAGCTATTTAAGCATTTTCTTTGTGCTGAGTAGGATGAGATTGATCCAAAAATGGAGCGGAATAATGCTCCTCCCCAGGTCTATGATTTCTCTATCAGGGCCAAAGGTTCAAATGTATTATATGAAAAAACAGCTTTCATCTCATACGGAAGCCCTATTGTGCTTCAGAAGGAGTTTTGGAGTTATTTAATTTTTTAATTCTTCTGCTTGAGTAGGCAGTTTCTGATAGCTGAGTGTGAAGCCATTGGCTTGCAGTCTCAGTGGATCGGGCCAGAACTGCCCCAACACTGATAGGTACTTGAGTTTTGCCCTAAATTGTGAGCTGAGAAAACATAAGCTTGCCTAGAAGGTTATCAGATCTAATGCACTTTTACTGGGATGAGGACGAAGTACAGCAGTGGTAAACAAATATAAGAACCTATTGTGACTGCGGCTTAGAATCACCAGGAGACCAATTAACACCTTTTTGTTAGGATTAACTATTATGATGTTTTCAGCAAGAGCCTTAAATTGGTACTTTCTTGTAGTTCAAAGTGTGACTACATTGCAGTTACAAGGGAAGCGGAGATCAAAGCTCCCAGAACAAATAATTACATGAAGGTAAATTCCATCCGTTGTAGGAAACAGCAGAAGCCTCCAAAGAGCAGCAAACAGCCTGGCTGGGAGCAGCCCGTCGGGGTGTGAGCCGCACAAAAGGTGGCTTTCAAAAGGAGAAACGCCTCTTGGGCTGGGTTGGCATGGGGATGGGGGCGAACCGAACCCACACCGTTGTGCGGGGATGCTCTCTGCTGCGTCAGCAGCTCCATTATGAAGCGTTTGATTTTCTGAGGTTCATCACTCAGCTGAACCGGTGGTAATACATAGCGCTGAAATCCTGTGCGAGGTCTGTGTGCTCGGCTGGGAATTTTAAAGGTAATTAAGGAGGAAAAGGTGAATTTGTGCTATATTTGGTGATTGGTTTGTTTCCTGGGTGTTGATCCGGTGCCCAGGAGAAGAGGATGGGGGGTGAGAATAATGGAATTCCCCTCGTTGCCCCCATGTTCCTCTTGAGGCCTTTCAGTGGTAGCTTGTCAATGAGAAACTTGCATTTAAATAAATAACTCTGGAATTAATTGAAGTGTCATCTTTGATGTAGTCTGCACTTAGAAGGTATTGCCTCAAATTTAGACTTTGAACCTCAAGCAGAGGGGACTTTCTTTTTCTTACCTAAAATAACAAAAAATGGCTCTAGGCCAGGAGTAAATGGTTAGAGTGTTTTATTGGTATTCTGAAGGAATCATTGGTTTATTTAGTTATTTTTGCTGAAAAGCACCAATGAAATGGGTAAATGACAGCTGAAGGAGTAAGTTTGCACTGCTTCAAAGAGTAACAGGTTATGTAAAGGAGGAGGGAAACCTAACAGAGGAAAACCTAACCAAAGAAAACATAGGAAATTCCAAAATATCTCCAATTTTCCATTTTGTCACTTTCAAAGTTTAATATTTCTTTGTTATTTATTTTTTTGTCCCAGGTGGATTCAATAGAGGGTAAAAGTGAAAGAAAACACGCAGCACAAGCAATGAAAAAAGTGTCCTATTTTAGTTGGCATATGAATGGAAATCATACAGCACAAATATACCTGTCTTGAAAATGAAATAAATTATTAAGATCTCTACAAATGACACTGCAATTATTCTCCTTCTAATTAGAACCTGGGAACTTTTAATTCCATTAGCAGTCTCCTCATTATTCTCCTAGGTTATAAAAGTATTCCTTCAAAGACTGGGCATCATGGGATAATAAGCTAACACTTCAGTAGGAAGTTGACTCACCTGTTTTCTCTCAGCTTGCACTCAGCTGACCACCTGTATTTCTGTCAGCCTCCTGAGTCAGATAAAATGTCATGTCATACAATTAAATATTTATTGTGACCTCAGGGTATTTTGCATGAGATCTGCACTTGGTTTGAAGATGGTGTGTACTAGATGAACTGGTCCAAAAAGCTGCACCAACAGCCAAAGCACAGCTTGGTTCAATCTCTTTTCAATTTAACTTGAACTGACAGGAATTAGTATCAATACAACTACATACAGCGTGTTTTTAATTATATGAGGTTTGAAGCCATTTAATTAACCTACTTGAAATCAAATACTAGTTATGATACTGAAACTTTTTTCCCAAATGTGCTGCTTAAAAGAAAAGGATTTAGGCCAAGATATTTTTCTTTCCCTCTCTTGGGCAGAAAGATTAACTGCCACCCTCTTGATCTAGAAAAAATACCAGAGCCCACTGATTTTACACATGTAACATCCATATGGGAATGAGAAAAACAATTCCAACAAAACTGAAACTATTTCTAGGTAAGTTTCCATTACCCTCAGCTTGTCTTTTTGCCTGCTGGGAAAATCTGCTATGATATTTACTATCAAGTCAATATTCATCAAACTAATTTAACTTTTTGGATTAAATGAACATCTATTAGGCTGCTTGCCCTTTTTCTACCTCCTTGAGCTACTGGCACACTGCTGGAGTACTTGTGGGGCTAAGCTTGTACCTCTAGCCAGCCAGGGACAGGCTTCCTGGATTCCTGGCTTCCTGGATTCCTGGCTCCCACAGGAATTCACAGGGGTGCTGCCAAGCTGTAGAGGGATGAGGGATGGCCCCAAGTGGCTCCTGCTAGAAAAGAACAGGGCATTTTGTTACTTGTGCTACACCAGGGTGTCTAAAGGGGTTCATGTGTGCCTCATGCCAGCCCTGGCAGGCCTTTTGACCTGTCAAGTGCATTTTCCCTTGGATGACATCACAGCATGGTCCTTAACCCAGCCTGCATACCTGCCTTCCACCTGAAACAGCTTGTGATGCTCATGAGGTGAAGACAAAGAGAATTTTGGCATGCCTGTGATAAGGATCTTGATTTTTTTTATCCTGTAAAGGCAAACAAATGAGATTATTCACTAGCCAGGGGACACCCCCTCAGCATGTGTGCTGTGAGGTGCTCATCCCAGGAGGCTGTGGGTCAGCACTGGTTCATGCTCTCTGTCCCTGGGAGCCAGGGCAGGCACTGCAATCATGTGCCATCCCTCCCTGAAGCTTGGGAAGTGACAACAGGAAGGTAGGTGTGCCTTCTCCTCTTCCCTGCATGAAAGGCTGTTTTTAAACATGGCAAATCTAATGTTTGGGTCAGGTTGATGTTTTGACATCGTCTGACAAAAGCCAGGAAGTGCAAACTCTGCACTCACCCTGGGCACCTTGCAAACTCCCACGTATTTGTTTTCACAACAGCCCTAGGTAAGGGCTGGATTTGGCTTGCGAATTTCCTGGCTTGTGTCAGTTTGCCTTACGGCCATAACCTGGTTTGAACATATTTCTTTCTGTGTTTAATATTAATGCTGGAAGTGCTATTTACAATAGCCATCTTCTAATGAGTGGGAAAGAGTACAAAGCCTTTCTGGAGGGAGAACGTAAAGTGTTTGAAATTGGTGACAGGCATAGGGGCTGTTGGCAGAGGATCACTTGTACTAAATGATCTTTTTGTTTTTACTGATCAAGAGGTCAGTTCCATAAAAAAGAACACTTCCTACACTTCTAGATGCTCTTAGCACAGAAAGGACTGTTCTTTTATTTACTGTGTTGCAGTAATTAAGAAAGGAATTATTTGTATCACAGAATGATAAAAGAATTATTATGAAACATGTTATACCAGACCTTGTGAAAATAAAGAATATGTTTGTTGGGAGACAAAAAGGAGGAACTCTTGCTTAGCTCACTGATGAATTTGACTGCAAGGGCTTTGATAGCTTTTTTTTTTTTTAACTTTTTTTTCTATTCTGAGGTCTGAGTATAAAAATTTTCAGTTCTTTTGGAAGTTAACAGGCGGTTCCTTCTTACGTGAACTGGGCAAAATTCATGCTTCCATTGAAACCAATAACATTGATTACTGGAGATTACTTCCCAGCAATGCATTTTCACAGAACTCAAGTTGCATTTATAACAGCTTATTATAAGCAGTAGTTGAGACAGACATACCTCGTTGCTTCTTCTGTGGTTGTTCTCTTCTGTTGTAAATATGATTGTCCAGAAATTAAAAAAAAAATTAAAGGGAGCAGGTAAAAGAGGAATGTCATTAGAAAAATGCTGAAGGAAGACATCTCAGGATGATTCTGAATTATGGTACCTGAGAAAGTCCTCAGTGTCACAGGTGCTGTGACTTTGTTTATCTAAAAAAGGTCTTGGCATGTTGTATCAACTGGGCACGTTCAAATCCTAATGATCTTTTCTCTCATGTGTAATGTGCCCATGAGGTGCAGGAGGGCACATGTATCAGAATTGCTCTCTCTGGAATTCCTCCACTTTGTGATTGAGCTAGCCACTTTTTTTCCTCTTTTTCTGTGTTTTCAATGGGGGAAGATTTCTCCTGGCCTTTGCTGAGATGGCTTTAATAGAGCTGCTTTGCACAGCAATGGTTTTTCCTCTCTCCTCCCCGTCAATCAAGAGGAGTTGCCTAGGAAGCTTAGAGAAGGAGCTCCCTGCAGCTGGCTAGTTTCTGATGCTAAATGACTTGCCTTCATGCAGCCACCCTTGGTCTTCTCTGGGGTTGTAATGCACAGCACAAATTCAAGTCATGTTTTCATCTGTCACAGACCTTACATTATTCTACAGTATAATGACTATTAACGCAGAGCATTAAATGGTAAACAGAGTCCACATGGCATGTACTCATGCTCTGCTTCTGCCATTATTGGTACTTGATTGTTTCAACACAGCTGTAATTTGTAGTTATTTAGGCCATCAGCCAGCCTCAGGGTTGTGGAGGGGTAGCATGCTGAATGGCTCCTGCCAGGGAATATCATGCCTGCGAGCTAGCTGAGCTGGTTTTCTGGAGGAGGAAGGTTTTATTCTCCCAGGAAGATATCATGATTTATTGTGGAAGGCTGGCAGGGCAGGAAACTGACACAGGGCTTGACACTGCCTGCAGAGATTGCTCTCAGACCCTAGAAATACAGAAATTGTCATTTACTTGTTAGCCTCCTGCTGGCAGAAGCTCTCTTTGCCTTTGTTTTGAGCTAAAGGCTCCCTTTCCCCCTCTCAGCTCTTCAAGGTTTCTCCATAAGACCAAAATAAGGGGTTTCTCCATAGAAGAAAAGGGGTTTTGGACAATGGGTAGAGTTACAAAGGAGTGAATGACAGGCTTCGTCTGCCTGACAAGCAGCTGGAGTGAGGAGCCTTTGAGGGTGCAAATAGAAATCATTGTGCTGGATGTTTGTGGAGTCACTTATTCATTAGATCTCTTTTCACGAAGTTAATGAACTTATGCAGCCTGATACTGTTTCTAATTCATTTGCTGTCAGTCACAGTTCTGCGGAGTTTGGGACAGATCACCGGATCTCTAAACTAATCCCACTCAGACCACTGAATTTTGCTTGCAGACTGGTGTTTGGCTGGGGTGAATATCTTTCAGAGTTAGCTTCAGAAAGGCATTCAAACTTGATTCAAAAGCACAGGGAGAGGGAACTCTACATTTCACTTGGTAGCTTATTCGAGAGTTTAGCAAATCACATTGTTAGTGTATTTTGAATATATCTGGCTTTACCTTTTGCCTGTTGCTTCTTGCTGTTTTTCCCAACAAGATAAAAAAAGTGGTTTAGAATCCAGCACTACTTACTCTATTAGAGTTGTTCACAATTGTACTTTATTCTTACTACTTTGTTGCCTGCTCTTCAGTTTCCCAGCATCTCTTAAAAACAGAGAGTGGAACATGCACGCAACAGCACTTCATGCTCAAGGGAAATTGCTTCTATTTTTTTTTTCCCCAAAGAATCCCCTGTTTGCAGGATCACAGTGCATCAAGTAAGAAGATCAAAATAAGACTTCTTTTCTCCAGTTTCACAGAGAAATAAACTAGGTTCTGACATTCAGAAATTTTCATACTCTTGAAACAACCTGCATATTTATATAGCTTTGCACTAAAGACTTGTGTGATTGTAAAGTGATGCTAGTTTTAAGGCAAAATTTCTTACTAGTCTAATTTTCCTTAGTGTTCACCTAGAGGTTTCTACTTGATCCCAGAAGATGAAGCTGCTAGAGAATCTTAGGCTTTGTGCATGCTGGGAAGTCTTACTGAACACATTGTGATGGTTAAATTTATGTAGCCGTACAGGTTTAAGAAGTAGCACCCTCTGTCCCAAAAATTATCGATAGTATATTTCTAAAATAATATAAAGTAAAACAAACAAACAAACAAAATTGTATGAGAAGACGGTTGTATGGCGGGAGACTGCATCAGTCTGTATTAAAAATCAGCTTATGTTGACAAAAATTTCCAGCATAGACAAGCCAACTGAGTTGTTTTACAAAAGCTGTTGGAAAACAATTGCCAAAGCTGATGATCAGTTCTTTGTTATAAATGCTTAGTATTTCAGATATGGAGAAACACAGCAAAATATTCACTTTGGAATTTGAGGAAACACAGAAGTCTCCCTGAAATAACACAACGGTAATAATATCAATCTTTTTTTGACAGCAACTGTCTCAGCACACTGTGTATAAACTTTTTATAGTACTAGAAATATCCAAGCTATATTGCTTGGATTCCTGTACTTTGTGATGTTAGTTGATCCATTAACTGAATTGAGAAGGTTTTGATTCCCATGGCTCCTAAGGGGAGTGAGTATTAAGGTAGATGATAGAAGGACAATAACATCTAAAGTTATTGTGTGTACAGAACCTGTGCTGGACAGGGAAGGGTCACCAAAAGCTGAGATGAGATGTGAGTGAAACTCATCTAAGGGCAAACTGAGATAGGGGATAGGCCATCCTCTTGCTGATGGTGGGAGAATTTGAGGGCAGGCTGTGGTTTATTACGACCTCTCTGTAGCAATGTAGTTCTGAAGCATATGAACCTTGTTTGCAGGTGCTCTGTGATAGAGTTTCTAGTTGTGAAATGCTCTAAAAAGTATAGGGGTTGGGGATAACTGAGCTGAAACTGAGTGTTATAGGTGACCCAACATGAAAGCTACCAAAGGATAAGGACTTCCTCCTCCTTATAACTGTTGTGGCTATGTATTTTTTGTCTTCAGTTTGGTTTTGTCCCTTTTGTGCCTGTGAGTTGGTTTAATTCAACCATTCTATGGAACATTAGCTTAGTTATCCCTCACCTACCTCAGAAAAAGAAAACAGTTTTCCACTGGGTTAACAATCAGCTCAGGAAGGCTTTTAACCTGTGCTGAGGGAGTGGGAACCAGCAGACAAAAGCAGGAGCAAGAGACGGAAACAGGAGAAAGAAGTGGGGTGACAGAGGATGCTGAGACTCACTTAACTGGACAGCTGCTTGATAAGTGTTTCTGAGAAGTGCATGTGTTGATCAAAAGGACAAGGTTCAGCTCTAAATTCAATTATGTTTTATTTCAGAAGTCAGCAACTTAAAGTTCTCAACCAGAGGCCTGCATCTGCTGACATGGATGCTGTAGGCTATGTGGGAGAAAAACTTAGTTAACGTGACAAAAGCCATGAAAACAAAATGGGACTTTGTAGAAGCTGAACCTTTACATAGATACCTAAGCTTTCTTACCAGATGCTTGATGGAGATCTTGACTCTTCAGATGAGCTGATTAGTTCTGCTGACACTCTTGCATGTGGTTAATGCCTTTTTCTCTGTGGAGTTTTAATTTTAATCGTTCTGCCCATCTTATCTAAGTAATGAGTACTGGCTGAGTAACTTTAAAATATTTTAAAATATTTAAAAATACAATTATAGGATGATTCCTAATGGATGGATTGAAATGTTTGGTTCTGAATATCCAGCATCCAAATTATGCACTTTTTGTGGCTGATCTCTGTATATCTATGTTTGTAGTATATTATGCTTTTGAGAAGCACCTATCTGGTCCTGTGAGTTGAAAATCCATTGGAACTTAAAGAGTATTAGCTGCACTCTCAGAGTGTATTCTCTGGTTTTGTTTCATCCAAAAGGATTTGAATTTTATTCTACGAGACTGCCTGCAGTGCAAATCAAAATGCTGTTAATAGAGACTAATTGTGAACTTGGTTTCTGAAATGTGTCTGTCATCCAAAGTAAAATGCTAATGTAGGCGTTCTCTTCTTCTCTTGATGAATCTTTGAATATGAGCATCAGAATACATGGTTAGAATAAAACTGCTTTCTTTTCCTGATGCCTTGTTTTGGAAACTGCCAGGACTCCTGGGTCTCTTTTTCAAAATATGTAGATTTTGGCAGTAAAAGACTATTATTTGCTCCTACAAACTGCAGGCAATATTTGGAATTTATTGAGGTACATACTAACTAATTATATGTTTGAAGATCTTTGGGTTTGGCTACCAACAGACAAACTAGACTGAGCAGAGGCAAAATTGAGTTAAATTATCACTTTAAACACAATGAAATGAAAAACATCTCTGAAAGTGCCTCTCTAAAATCAGCTAGGAAGCCGGCAGCAGAGCTGATGAATTCTCTCAAGAATCTGGATCAATCTTCCTGTTACTGTGCAATACTGCATATTTCTGTAATTGTACAATCCCTAACAGAATACACGGGGACACGTTGCCATGACTTGTGTTGGAGTGTGAGCTGGCTAATGAGCCAGGAGTCAAAAGGGCTCTCCTGTTGAAGGAGTTCCAGTAGGAGAGCTGTGCTTATAGGGTTTATAGTAACTTCATAATAATTTACAAGTATACACTCCTTTTCCTTTCAAAGTCCCTACAGATGAAAAAGAGGACATCACACGAGAATTTGAGGTTACTGAAACCAGGGTGTAGACTGCCCATTCTTGATTGTATCTCTCTGGACTTCAGAGTTTGTACAGCAGATGCATTTGGATAAGCAACCTTCAATATAAACCTCTTTTTTCTTTTTGTCTAGAGCAATAACATAATAGTACAATGATATAATCAGCTTACCATCTTGGCATAAACAGTTAGCTTTCCAGGGTTTAGTTTTCCTGCAGTATGACATGCTATTGTCTTCAGGGTGTCTCTAAATTCATCATCATTGCCATTAGTGCAACAAACTGAGCTCAATTTTTTAATTTTCTGTTCTAATTTTAAGTGTTACAGTGTTTTCTTTCCTCACAGGCTGACATTAATCACTTCAGGAAACACTTTGCTTTGTAGCCGGAGGCTCCCAGACTTGCAAATGTTCACTCTGTAGTGATCTGATAAGCTCAGTGCTGAAAGTACTTTGTGAAAAGAGATTTCATTTATCTTGAATATTGGGTAACAAACTGTCAAGATTTCTCTTCCTTTTTAATATATCATTTCTATACAACTTAGAAATCAGATAGAACAGCTATCCAGACCAGGAAAGCGAAAAAATGCTGTTGAATGAAGCACACTACTGAACTCTGATTTTTTTTTGCCTAAAAAAGGCAACAGAAATTCTATGTAATTAGGTTATCATGTCTGGCTCACACCATAGAGTTTGTACAAACAATGCATTAATATATGACTTCTTTAGTTTGAAGTTGTATGTACCAGCATTATGCTAGAATGAAACTCAGTTGTTAGTTCTGAGCATATCAAAGCAGGGATAAAGTCTGTTTTTAAAAAAAAGAAAAAAAAAGACAGCATGACTTGAATTCTACCATGGCTTCAACTCAGATAAAACTAGCAAGGTCCAAGGAAAAATTAAATAGAAAACAGATTACAAAAGGATTAAAAAGCCAAGTATCCTTTGCCAAACACATATATGAAAATCTATGAATTTTAATGATTTGTGTTCTCAAAGCTTGAAGCTGTTTAAAAGGCTCAGACATTGAGGTAGTGGCTACTTTTTTTAGGAATTCCAAAATGAGCACTTGAAGTTTTGGTTCTTTTAATTTAAAGACATGCCCTGTTTTCTTTTGCTTTGCTTTAATTTCACTTTTACATTAAGCCTACTCATTGGCTGATACCTGACTAATTTCTGGAGCCCTGTACTTGACCAATAGAACCTGTACTGGGTATGAGTGGAAGAGATGTTGTGTGACTCAACGTAGAGGTGTGGGGAGCTCAGAGCTGTAATCCTGCCTTAGTCAGAGGTGTTCTCATGAAGCCTAGTTTCATTAATTAACTAGACTACTCTTTCAATGGGATTAACTGCATAGGTCTAACTTGGAAAACTTGAAAAACATGAGAAATAGCAAAATGGGTTATGGGAAATGCATCAGTGGGGAGCAGATTAGGATATTCATGAACATTTTTCTGGGTTACAAAGCAACTCACATTTCAGAAATATTGACTGTTCAACTCCTTTCATGCCTCAGTTTATCAATAAATGGCCTGGCTTGTTTTTACCTTTATTTTCTGTCTGAATACTGAAATACTATATTTGTGTATCAGTGGGAATATTATGGAACATATTAATTGTGCAATTGGCAGGATTAAAGGTGAAAATAATCAAAATGCAAATATAAGGCACAAAATGAGATCTATATGATGTACTCTGAAAACTTGAGGACTGTGGAAGGCATTAATTTTGTGAACTTTGTACATCATTAACAGAAGTTATTCAACAAGTAAATATTCTATGTTATTCGGGATTTTATTACTGGAAATCTGTATTGAAAGGCATTTAGATAACCAGGACCTGTGATTAAGGCAAGCATAAATCACAGTGTGCTAGTAAGTGTCTTTGGGGTGTTCAACAACTCCTGTACCGTGCTATCAGATTTAACTAATTTTCTTGTACACAGTTCCTGTGGCAATCTATCCTTGACTTGCATTATGGCAACTTATTGGTTGCTGTTCAATTAGTGTCACTTCCCGTTTTGGCTATAACTAATGCATAAATTGTAAATCAAGATGGCCATTAACCAAACAGCATCATAAACCAGACCATCACATTCTTACTTAGTCTTTCTGCTGTAGGCTTAGCTCAGGTTGAAACTGACAGTTGAAGGCTACAGTTTAGTCCTCTGATGACAGTGAAAACTGTAGAACCTGTGAAGTGTATAGCGATGATAATTAGGCTCGGGATGAGGGAACTGAAAGAGTTTGTTTGGGTTTTCCAAGCAAAATACCTTACTTGGGAAAAGGAAAGGATTTTTTTAATGAGCAGTTTTGTTGTTCTGATTCAAGTTTAGCACTGCAATTGCTGTTGACATTGGGGAACCACATAGATAACATAGCAAAATGTGGGAGTCTTAATTTTTATTGATCTCTACTTCTAATTTCTTTTACAGTAAGATGCACGTGTGTGTGTGTAGATTCCAGCTTGTCCTTAAATGACCTGTGTCTCCCATGCCTGAGAAGATGTGGTGTTTAGACAAGCAGGTCCTATTCCTTAGATGGTACCTTTAAGTGTTACTGCATTACAAACAAACAGTACCACTGGGCATAGAGCTTACAAATCTTTCTCTTAGCTGAGCCAGCTGAGGGATTACTTGCCTACTGATGCTGAAAGAGCTGTGTATTGCAGTGTCTTAAGAAAAGCTTTCTTCACTTTGTAAAGAAATCTCTGTGCAATTGGTTCATGATCTTGCAAAGCAGGCAGCTGGCTGACAGTGTTTCATTGAGCTTTAATGGAGAAAAGCCAGGTCTGAAAAAAATTAGTGTACTAGTCTCAAATGTTTTAATAAGATATAGACTTTCTATGAGCTGAATCTTATTAAAACTTCTTTTAAAAAGGATATCTTAAAGAAAACACTCAACAGTCTGGGAAAAATCTCCTGAGTGAAGAAGGCTGGAGTCTTCTTTTAGTCTAAAGTCAAGTATGTCACAGTTTAGGAAGTTACTTACTGAGGCCAAACAGCCAAAAAGCTAAAGAATATGGAATGTGCAGTTAGTGCTAGTACTTTTTATATTGATTTCTTTAAGGGAATAAAAATACATGTTCCACCAGTAAAAACAATCCATCAGTCTTTCACAAGCCTAATGCCTTTGCACTCATTTAGTGCTACACCATTTAGAAACCAGACTTGCTCTAAGGCATATGCTCTTCTTTTGAATTATAAAACCTGACCAGTCTTCATTTGATTATCATTAAGCTGAAACCAGGCAGTTATTCTTTACCTGTATTTATCTTGACATTTTAATATTTCCATTTCAGACTTGAAAAATTATTTTTGTTTAATATTTGTCCATTTTCTTCCCACAGCAGTAGCAGTTAGGATAGTACATTACTGTTGCTTCTTATAAATCCTGATGGACTTTATTTGTAAATGATTTGATTTAGGAATACAAGTTTATTACAAAATGGAATTTAAAAATTATTTTGGAAGCATTGTTTGGGAGTAATATGCTTAGGTTTAATGTTTTCATTATTTGATTTGAGCTAGAAAATGGATTTGCTTTAAAACAAATCTTGCCTATCAAATAAGTTGTTAGTTTTCAGTGAACAGAGCACCAACCCAAACTTTGAACATTAAGACCTGCTTAATTGCCCTAGGGAAAGGTGCTTTTCTCAGAATTGCCATGCTATGCTTTGTTTTGTTCAGTGTGTAAAGAAAGGCATGAACAGATGGGTTGGATTACTTCTCAATTCAGGGGCTGAGCTGAACTGAAGTCTGGATGTGTTTGCATATATTTTGAACCATTAGAAACCTTTTCAGCTTGCAAGTCGAAGAAATCTTGAATATGTTCTGAATAATATTGGTTCCTGCAAGTTTATTATCTATAATTTACCAATATAGCTATTTAGCTGTGAGCAAACCACTATTTAGTTAAGGAAAAAGTTATTTGGCTCACACGTCCTAGCACTGTTTGAAGCTGATGTTTGTTAGGTCACCTTACAATGCACAAATGAGACACAGGCAGCAGAAAGTCAGTCTGTCTCAGGAAGGAAGATGCTAAAAATGTGATGTGCTGGAAATCACTGGTCAGGAGAAAGAAAAACAGTATTTGAAAGAATGATGGGAGGAATGAGTTTACTGTGAGCATGTTTATGGAACAGCACACATGTAAATTACCAGCTGGTTTAATTTCCCTGATCTGTTGATGTCTCTTTCTAGAGCCCAACCCTACTTGGTTCCAGCCAAAATCGGTGTTACTGACACCTCCCAGAATTATCTGTCTTGGGCAGGATTTCACTTCAGCTGTGGCTTAAAAAATTGGAAAATAATAGTAAGCTCTAAATTATGTTGTTATTGAAACTTGCAGCCAATTAGATAATATCGAATATTATAGAATATTAATATTGTATTTAATATTTAGGCTTTCAGTTAGTGATGTTTGCAAGAATCTTTGTAAGAGAGTGATCAGAAAAACTTTGTGGAGCCTGTACAGCATTTGTACATAGGTCAGATTGTCTTGATTTTAATGATCTTCTGTCTTATGTAACTTGTAATTTTAGCATATACTTTTGTACTATAAAGGGCTGCATTTTATCTTACCTTTTTGAACCATAGAATATACTGAATTGGAAGATACCCACAGAGATCATTGAGCCCAACTCCCAGCCCTGCTCTCACCTTGAGTCACAGAGTCAGAATCACACCGTGTGCCTGAGAGCATTGTCCAAAGGCTTCTTAAACTCTGTCAGGCTTGGTACTGTGACCACTTCCCTGGGGAGCCTCTTCTAATGCCTAACCACCCTCTGGGGGAAAACATTTTTCTAATGTCCAAGCTAAACCTCCCCTGACCCAGCTTCAGGTAGGTGCTATCACTCATCACCAGAGAGAAGAGATCAATAGTCTATTGGTCCTTATCTGGTAAAAGTTTCATCAGGGAAAATGTCAAAAGCATGCATACAACTTCCATTGCCTTTCTCAAACTATCTTTGTATTTCTGTAGTGTAGCAAGATGCTTATGCTCCCCATGTAGCCAAGGGCCAAGGAGTAAGAGACTTGTCTGAGGTCAGCCACGGTGGTTTTAGGTGCTGAACCTGCAATTTCCAAAGTTATTGCCTTTAATGCTGTTTTTTACCATTAACTCAGCTCTACTAGAATTGACCATATTTGGTTTGTAATAGAGAGAGTAACTACTGCTTTTAATTCTCTGAATCAGTCCCTTTAATCCTTTAAACCTATTCAAACTAGGCTTAATGCACAAGGTGCTAGGAACAGCTCTGGGAGTCAGAGATCCTCCTATGGGAACATGGGGTCCCTCAGTACAGCAGTAAAATTGAAAATGGTCACTGTGAACCCTGGATTAAGATGCTTCCTTTCTTATTCCCTGCCATGGTGCTTGTATTTACATTCTCAGGGTAGAAGGCAGATATTCAGTGCTGTCATTTGTCCTGCATTAGGTTATATCCTGATTCTACAGAATACTGTAAGTTGACTATGACTTCATTCTATTATTTGTGTTTGTCCTGGTTTTGGCTGGGATAGAGTTAACTTTCTTCCTATTAGCTAGTACAGTTCTGTGGTTTAGATTTAGTGTGAGAATAATGTTGACAACACACTGATGTTTTAGTTGTCGCTGTACACTAAAAGTCAAAGACTTTCCATTTTCTCCTGTCCTTCCACAGAGGAAGCTGGAGGTGCACAAGAAGTTGGAGGGGAGGCAGCCAGGACAGCTAACCCCAACTAGCCAAAGGGATGTTTCTCACCATATGGCGTCATGCTGAACAATAAAACTGGGGGAGTTAGGTAGTAAGTGGGGACTACTTGCTCAGGGATGGGCTGGGCATTTTACAACAGGTGGTGAGCAGTTGCATTGCATTGTGCATCACTTGTTCTGCATATTCTTTTTACAATCATTATTTTTCTTTCCTTGTCTGTCCTATTAAACTATCTTTATCTCTACCCATGAGTTTTACCTTTTCCCAATTCTGTTCCCTGTCCCACTGTGGGACAGAGAGTAAATGACTGCGTGGTGTTTAGGTGCTTACAAAATCAAGCCACAACAGTATTATTACAGATTGTAGCTTATAGTGAGTAGGCAAGATACTTCTTTGTCTTTTCAAACATCTCATCACCTGAGTCACAAATATCCCAGAAATTCCTTGCCCGTAATGGCAAATGAAGAAGTAGTGCAGAATGCAGAAGTGTAAAGAGGTTCTCCTTTAATGAGACCATTTTGATTTACAGCAGTATGTTTCCAGAATGCTGAGTACAGTTCTACGGTACTGCTGAATGTAATTTAGACTTCAAATAAATACTGTATATTGGCCTGTGTAGTCTCTAAACACAAATAAATAAAACTCCTTTTTAAAAAGTATTGAACTGTCAGGCGATGCCATATTTCGAAAAATCTTGGTCAGGATGACGGCTTTACTTGGAAAACAGAAATAAGTTGCAAAGTTTGGACTCAGGAAGAGCTTTTCCAACGCTGCCAGGTATTGTCTTACTGCAGAAAATGCAAAAATTATACAGATAGGACTTTGTCCAGTTACAGGAGACAATAGTATTTTGAATTATGGCAGTCATGCCAAGTAGAAGTAGCAAGCTTCACAGAAGTTAGTTTTAATAGGTCTATGTTAATATTTAGCATTTCATAAAATTGTAGGTTATTATCCATAGTTTTCCTGACATTTTTTAACAGAGGTTACATGTTTCCCAGACTTAATACCTTGAAAGAGAGAAGCATAAAATTCTCTTGGACAGGGTAGATAAAGTGGGAAGAAATTGTTATTTTTAAGCTTAGGGAATATCTGAAAATTTGGTGGTGTAAACAAGATATAGAACTTTGAATTCTTCTATATACAGGAAGGCTCTCCTTCATAAAGTTGTCTAGAACAAGGCTGCTGGAGTGATGGGGTCTCACCTACTTCCAAACCAGGCATAAACTTTGTACAGATATTGACAGGATACCATCCCCTCTATTCCTGGAGAAGATCTTTCATTTCTTATCAGTCCACAGCAATTAGCAGTAGGCTACTGATGGTACATAGTGCTTGGCTGCTCTAATGGCTGGCTTTTGGATGAGTAAATTCTGATTAGAAAATTAGCTGTAACTTCTACTCTGATTGAGGTCAGTGGTGCTGCATTGACATTCAGTGTGAATCTTCTCTGTGAATCTTTTGTATTCAAAAAAACTACAGTGACTGGGAGCCTAAAATTTATGAGAAAGATTTTTTACGAATTCAGGCTCCAGAGATTCTGAGTTCTTGATAATTTTGAAGGTAGTATTGACTTTTTGTTGCAGAGAATGGGGCACTGTTCATTATCAACTCGAACATTTGAATGATCCAATTACAAAGTTTGCCTGCATGTTGTGAAAGCACTCATTAAATTCTCATCTGAGGGTGGTGTCTTCTTTAATAAGCTAAGTCTGCTCAGATGTCTAGACCAAGACTATTTCCATAGGATGACATGACTTTGCGCTTTGATCAGTATTTACAGTGTCACATCTTTTTAACATGGCACAGAGCTAAAACATATTTCTATTGCATCAGCATACCACAAAGAGTGTGTTTTGCATTCCTGCCTACTGTCTCTGTTTATATATGTCATACCATAATCCTTTGAAAGAGAAAGCCTGATTTCCTGAAGGATTTGTGTTGTGTGTGCCCAAACACTACTAACCCTCTCTTTGTAGCACCTCACCATCTTACCGTGACCTTGATGTTGCTCTCTGAAGTGCCATTCTCCCACCCCAGTGCCTCCCCAGTTCCTCCCACACTGATCCAGTTGAGTATAGGTGTACATTACTTTTACATGAAAGATGGGCATGTGCAGATCAGTTGGACAGCGCTCCTGTGCTTAGCGGCCATTCAGATGAAGCTTCGCTGGTTTGATAAGGAAAAGATAGCTTTAACTCACCCTCTCAAAATATGATTTAATTAGTCTTCTACCCAAACATTAATTTTCACGGCATTTATTGGAGATTCTTATTTCTGAGTCTTCAACCATATTTGACAGGTCAAATATGGACAAAATTGAAGAAACTGTTATCAGTGAAGGGGAGAGACAGACTGACAATTTAAGGGTTTGGATAGGTCTCAATTTCCCAGGAAACAGTGGAGTGAAGAAATGAAAACATAGTTAGTTGTATGTGTTCCTTGAACTACTTGTTACTGCAGGCCAGTAAAGTTTCACGATGGGAGTGGGATGGGCCAGTGAAGGGTGACCTCCTACCAGGTCAAACAAACACTATTCAAAAAATAAGGAGCGCTATGCAGTCATGCCGGAGGGTTTGGAAATCAAAGAGTGCTCCTCTCTGAGCTCGCAAGGAGTGGATGCTGGCAAAAAGGGAGGTGGTGGAATGTTTCAAAAAGTCCTTGGTTACTTTCTCTAATTTCTGTCTTTTGTGTTATTGGAGAAACTTGAGAACTGTATTGTTTCCCAAGTAAAATTTAAGAAATATGATTTTAGATAGACTTCTGGGAAGACCCTGATCTCTTCTCTGTGGTGACCGGTGACAGGACCTGAGGGAATGGCCTGGCGTTGTGTCAGGGGGGGTTTAGGTTGGATATCAGAAAAATTTTTTTCACCCAGAGTGTGTTTGAGCACTGGAACAGACTCCCCAGGAAGTGGTCCCAGCACCAGCCTGACAGAGTTCAAAAAGAATTTGGACAATGCTCTCAGGCACGTGGTGTGATTGTTGGATGTGTCCTGAGCAGGGCCAGGAGCTGGACTTGATGATCTTTGTGGGTTCCTTCCAGTCCAAAATATCCTATGGTTTTTAAATTTGCTACATTTTTTATTTGGTGTCCATCCATCCCTGCTATCCCACCCTCCCCCTCTCAAGTTGCATTGTCACAATAAGTAATAATTCAGTCTGCTCATTTAGTCTCCTGAAAGGACACTATCTGAATGCCTGCAGTCTAGCAACTTCATGGAATCAAACATATTGCATGCCTTTAGAATGCACTAAAATTTTAGCCTAATTTTGTGATTAAATGTTATTCTGCACATACTCTCTGTCAGGCTGCTGTTGAAATAGCTTTAAAATGCCTCTTAAGAGAGGCACTAGTCTTACCTTGTTTTGTGTTTAAATGCATCAAGGAAAATGGCAGATACATTTGCAAGGAGCACTTGTATCCTTTAAGACAGTGACCTGTCAGGTAAAAGGATGTAACACCTGGTACTAATACAGTCTCAACACTGCTTAGCTGATCAGAGGCATTCTCTTTATGGCTAATGTAATTTCAAACTCATGACATAACATTTTTATTTTATAATATTTTTTTGTCTCATGCTATGCAGAATACAATTTATTGCTTACACTTTTACGTTGAAGGTAGTGTGTGTATAATTAGAGCTGCTTGATTAGAAAGTAATTTTCTTCTCTTGAGATAAACAGATATTTAATTTATTGTAGCCTGCAAGATTTACAGTCTTTCACTTAGAAAACACTGAAACTTACTAAGGCTTTCCCTGAAGAAGATGTTAATATTTTCCATCTAAAAATTTTTTAATCTAAAATGCTGAATGTTTCCCTAAAAAATATAACTTGTGCAATGAGTTGTATTTTTAAACATGGTGATTTATAGCACAGTGAATTAAACTTTATAATTATTCTGTCAACATCTATACGAGTATTAGATTAATATACATTACTCCCATTGATATAGCACCCATCCAGATCCAACTATATAAAAACCCCCACAATGAATCTCTTTTTCTCATGTCAAAAAAAGACCATCTTGTTAACCTAGAAGACATAGAGAATTTATATTTAAATACCATTTTATGGCCTCCTACCTGAATTAGGTGGGGATGCGCCTTAAATTCTAAAGATAATAATGTAACATTAGATGGCAAAAAAACAAACCCAAGGTTTCTTTTGATTGCCGATCTTTGTCTCGACGGCAGAGTTTATGTGAATTTCAGAGTCACATAATACTGTCCAGCTATAAGCAATGCCCAGAACAGCAAAGAATTGCACCACACAGCCAAAAAAAATGTAATGATGGTATCTATAGACAGCTCTATGAGAACCACAGGCTGTTACAGGCAAAACTGATGTGACAGACAAGAAGTCGGCTCCAAAAAATGCTGTGCTCTCCGTGTGTACCAGCAATAACGATGGCAGAGCTAAACTTTGCACTGCTACTCTTTACAAACTGTAGCTGTAGTGGGTTTGCATGGCAAGGTTTTGGCTTCTCTGAGAAGCTGCCAGGAGCTCTCCCCATGTCCAACAAAGCCTGTGCCAGCTGGTGCCAAGACTCACCCACTGCTGCCCAAGGTCGAGCCCATCAGTGACTATGGCAACACCTCTGGGATAAATAAGTGGGCGAAAATTATTGGGCAGAAGCAAATTACAGCCAGAGAACAGAGGAGTGAGAATATGTGAGAGAAGCAGCTCTGCACACCCCACGGTGAGAAGGAGGTGGAGGAGTTGCTCCTGGTACCAGAGCAGAGATTCCCCTCCAGCCCAGGGTACAGACCATGATGAGACAACTGTGCCCCTGCAGCCCTTGGAGGATGATGGTGGAGCCAATATCTGCCTACAGGTCATGGAGAACCCCATGCCAGAGCACATGGATGTATCCAAAGGCGGTTGTGACCCCATGGAAAGCCCACACTGGAGCATGGTCCTGGCAGGACCTGTGGTCCCAGGGAGAGAGGAGCCCACACTGGAGAGGGTTTGCTAGCATGGCTTGTGACCCCATTGGGACCCATGCTGGAGCAGCTTGTAAAGAACTGCAGCTTCTGGGAAGGACTGATGCTGGGGAAGATCGTGGAAGGCTGTGGGCTCATGCTGAGGAATCCCATGTTGAAGTAGGGACAAGTGTCTTTCTCCTCCTGAGGAGGAACAAGCAGCAGAAATATGTGATGAATTAACTACAACTTCCATTCCTCAACCCCCTGCACCACTGTGGGGAGGGAGGTAGAGAAACTGGAATAAAGTTAAACCCATGAAGGAGGGAGTGGTGGGGAAAGGTGTTTTTGAGACTTGGTTTTACTTCTCATTATCCTATTCTGATTTAATTGGCAAAAAATTCCATCAGTTCCAAGCTGAGTCCTTTTATTTGTCTGTGATGGTAACTGCTGAGTAACTCTCCCTGTCTTATCTCTACCAATCAGCTTTTTCTCATATATCTTTCCCTTGTTCAACTGAGGAGGGGAGTGAAGAAGGAGCTTTGGCGGGCATCAGTCATTCAGACAGGGTCAAACCATGACAATTCTTTCTGATACCTAATGTGGGGCATGAGGAATTTGAGATAAGGGTGGTAGTGGGAAGCAGCAACGAACAAAACGTGCTTCACAGTGGGTGAGAGTGGAATGACTGTGAAGAATTTCTGTTGTTGTAATTGTGATGAAGGAATAGGAGGTGAATTGTGTGTAAACTGTCCACTTTCATTCAGTGTTGTGGTAATGTTAACTTCATTTTGGTGTGGGAAATTTAAAAAAATTTTTGTGTGTGTGTGTGTGTTTGCTGTTGATACGAGTGAAGATTGTATGAAGAATGTGGATTTTAATGGTAATTTTAAACGTGATTCCCAGAGGCGGGGTGGAAGGAGTAACACTTGCCTAGATATGTCTCGCTTGCTGTGACCTGGACAGACTGCTGGTGGGGGAGGCTACCAGGAGCCCAGCAGGGTGTCAGCCTGGTGCGCTGATGAGCTGCTGAGGATGGACAGCAGGACTGGGGAAATGCTGTGAGAGAAATATTTCAGGGAAGCTGAGATCCCTTCTCTAATATATTCACTCATTCCCATTTCCATGGCTCCCATTTTCTTAAGGGAACAGAGTGCCACACACTTCTCTGAAGTTAGTGTAATACTAGTATTTCTAGGGACCTCTGGGTAGGTTCACCAGCTGCTACCTCACAGAGCAGCTGTCTAAAGTAATTGTAGTCACTCAGTTTTCCTATTTTAAAACCTTTAGCTGAACTCCTTGTCGCAGACTGGTGAGAGATTGAAAAATGCTCATCTTCCCCATGGCAAATGTTGTGAGCCCTAGGCTGTACCGCTGGATACACTTTGAATGTCACCTGTACAGCCTTGAACAGGATAGTTAAGCACAATACACCTGCACAAGGGCAGTGGGCTCCCAGATTATGTTGCAGTGGCACACCTAATCGAGTCCTTTCTATCTGTTTCTACCTGTTTTCCAAACACCCAGGTGTCTCACAGTGGCTTTCTTTTTTTCACACAAGCAAGGTAGTCTGGCTGCTCCCAAATTACGGAAAAGCTGGACACTAGCAAAGGGCAACCAGTGAGTGAGCGTCCTGTATGAGTCTGTAAAGTTCAATTTTGTGAAGATTTGTCCCCTTGCACTGGCTTCCTGTGGGTAACCCCCTGTCATAAAACAATGCCATGGGGGCATAATTTCCAAAATATTTCACTTAGAAGTGAAGCACTATCAATATGATCCTTCATTTAATTAAGTACAACACAAGCTGTTGCAGTGAACAGCTACATGACCCTGATACATCATCTTCTTTTAGGAGCACCTGGAAGAAATTTTTTTAAGATATAATTTCAGTCTATCTTTGGTTCTGGCTTCGCTACAAACATAAAATTTGGAAAACAGATTGTCAATTCTATATTTCCTCCCAGAAACACTCTCCAGATATTTCAACTCTGTTGTTTCATGTACACGCCTTGGTTTAAATGTAAGGCTGTTAGTGGTGAGACCTGTATTAGCTCCATTCAGACTGGGAATAAACCTGTATAATGAGCTAAATAACACTGTCCCAAATGCAGAGGCACTGGTTTGTCTGTTGCTTCCCATGTATTTCTCCATATATGAAATTATTTGCTATTGCACACACAGCTATCAATTCAAAATGGCATCCTTGCTTCTCAAAAGCTGCTAAGAGGAGAGAGATTTTCCTTGGACATAACCTTCTGACTTGCTGAAGATCCTGTGAGAAGAGCAGAGCATTAAAGGAAGTGTACCGACTTCTGCTCTTAAAAAAGAACAGGAGGCTGCATAGTTATGTAAAATAGGACTAGAAATTGTGTGTGTGCTGCACAGCATGGCTTTGAAATGCTGAGGGTGGTCTGGAGAGCAGCAATACCCAACTTTCCTTCCAGGTCACAGTGACTTATCACCAGGATTAACTGTGAGTTCTAGTTAAAAACAGGCTTCTTTTCATACTCAAATCTGTAAGTGCAAAACCACTTATGGAAAGACCAATAAAAAGGACAAATAACTAGAGTAACGTCACTGTGCTCTGAAAGTGAATGTCAATGGAGCCTTTCAGAACACCGCGTGTAGTCACAGACGAGTCTTTCTAAAGCATCATAGGTGGTTCTTCCCTAGAAACTTGGGAAAGACTTGCCTCTAGTATACTTTGGTCCCTTCAGGGTAAAAACCAAGCTGGCATACTTAATGCCACAGGGCATTAACACCTTTTGATAAAATGCCTGCCAGAACTTCATGCAATTCAGGGACTTAACCACAATTAGTCAGAAGCTTCTATTCATCATTCTGAATGCTGTCTCTAACTTTGTTGGGTAAGTGGTTTTACTGTGGCCTCAAGATGAGGTCCCAATTAAGTGAGTTTGGGGGTATTGGATGAGAATCCACAAATGAAACCATTGCTTTCTTTAATAGCATTTCACTGCCCTTTGTCTGTAGTTACTCTGATGGTGTGTGTGTGTGAGTATAAAGCATCATTTGTTTCTTCTTATGATAACTTCAAATGAAAGTCTGAATATACCTGCTTATGGGAACATAGCTTGCTAATGTAGGCTTGATAAACCTTTTCCATGTTTCAAATTATTGCTTTGCTTAACATAAGTATACTAAAGGTATCTGACCTTACTCATGACTAAAATAATTGCATTTGTGAAAGGTGAAAACAAATCTTTTGAGATTTGTACAAAGCCTTCTCTAAAGGGACAATGATACTGGGGGGGGGGATATTGGTGTTTAGTGGGCATTGCTGGTTTTGGGTTTTTTTCTTCTATACTGTCTCTGTGCTTTGAGTTTATAAAAAAATGTAAAATAAAAATTTTGCTTCCAATTGACAGTTTTCAGCTCAAATGAAAACAGTAGGGAGGAGAGAAAACTTAAGTTTCAGCATATTCTTACAATGGCAGTTTAAGAATAACAAAATTACCCCAAAATCTGAAATGTCTTGGAGTATAGTGTCAGTCAGAGTTTAGTGATAGAACATGAATGCTGGGATACTTGGATTCACATTCAACTCTTGATTGTTGGGTTATGTTCAGAGACTTAGGTCTTGGATATGGGCTTGTCTTTTGTATGCACAAAATAGAAATACAAACCTTTTATTCCTTTAGAAATTGTTATGGGAGTTTGTTGCTATACAATACCTTTTTTTCTTTTTTTTTTGGCCATATAATGATAGAACAGTTTTTGTGGGAAAGGATCTTTAAACATAGTCCGGTCCAATCCCCCTTCAATGAGCAGGGACATCTTCAGCTAGGTCAGGTTGCTGAAAGTCCTGTCCAACCTGACACCGAATGTTTTCAGGGATGGGGCACCCACCACCTCTCTGGGCCACCTGTCCCACCACCCTCATATCTTTTGCCACTGGAAGAAAAAGATGTATTCTTGGACAGCCAGTTATGTGGGGAAGATGATCTACCTAATTTGATTTGATGTCTTCCAGGCATACCAAAATCTCTGTTCGTTCCATTACTTTTGATCTTAAAGATCTTCCAAGACTGTAGCACATGTTTATAACCAAATGAGTCTAGTAACACCAGGAGACAGCTAGACAAGACAAAAGCAATTCATGCATCTTTCATGTTCATAGCTAATTTTCTCCCCAGAACTTCCTCAGGCACTGATCTTTTTTCCAAACTTCTGAATAAGACCTGTATTTTAAGGCAAAAGTAAGGTATGTGGTGAACAGTTGCAGAGTAGTAAATTGAAGGTGTCTAATTGACACCAAGGCTAGATTAACTGATACCTCTTTTCATTGCCAATTATCTAAGTGTAGAGTAACCATTTAAAGGTCATCTCTGCTGGAATGCTGAAGAGAGGGTCTATTTTGAGTTGGATTTAGGTGACATTTTCTCTTTACTGGTTTATACAGACGATTTAGCGAACAAGCCTCTGCACCTCGGCTTTTAAAAATATTGTGTGATGGATGTAGGTGACTGAGAAGGAAGCATTTACTTTCCTGTGGCCTTGAATTAAGGTAAAGATGCAAGTTGCAAAGGTGTCAGAAAGTTTAACCATAAGGAGAGAAATCCTATAAAAGTCTAGTACTGTTCATAGGAAAGAAGCAAGGCAAAGAATTCTTCTAATATTGTCTAAGAGGTGATTCAAGAGTTTTTTTTAAAATAAAGGCTCTAGTCTTCCTATGAGGTGTCAAGCAACACCACTCCTTATGAATAATATCCCTAATCCTACTGCCTATGAGAATAGTACTTCCAAGTGTGTTTTCAACTGTTTGTTTTGTCTATAAAAATACAAAAGTTATCTGAGCAAAACAATTATAAGGAATATTATATGTATTTTTTTTCCTAATTGAGTCACATTTTTGTGCCCAGATATTAACAGCATTCAACAACAAATAGCAGCAAAGCTATTAAGAAAGTCAGTGCTAGGATTTTCCTGCTGCATCTCTGCAGAGCATCAACTGATCACGTAATCTAAGATGGCAGGAATTCAACAGCAGGATTAATTACATTACTGATAGAAATTTTCACACTTAGATCTTTTATTAGATTTGATTTTGTTGGGAAAAAAACCTTCCCTGTGAAAAGGAAGCAATCTGAAAACTGAGACTTGCAAAACTGAGGACTTTTAAATCTTTTTCCATCAAAAGAGGTACATGTCTTTGGAAAGGTGACTGTCTGGGGTAGTCGATGCTTTCTGCAAAACAGAAGATTTAAAGAAAGCTGAAATGGAAAAAATATACAGTGAACTTCTGCTGTGTTATACAACGTGAGTGGGGTTCTGGGGTTCTATGTAGACTTGAAAAGATGAGTTTATTGCCTGGTCGCATTTTTATGCTAAGGGTTTTTTTCCCAATGCTGTATCAGAGTGAAATCCAGCATGTGTCAGGATACATCAGCGTGCATCAGGGTGCACACATCAGACCCAGCGTGCACCAGCATGCAGGCTCATCCCACTCCTCCTGCAATGCGGTTTCCATAGGATCATCTGGAGCAGCTTCAGCCCAGAGTCTGATATGCTCCAAAAGGAGACCCTCTCCAGACAGACAAGGGTGCCACGATGTGCTGTGGTGTCTGATCAGAGAGTGTAGGTACAGGCTGAATCTCTAAGACAGAAAGCAGAATGGGTTTCCCTCTTAACAAGTCTGGAAGAGACCGCCACCGCAATCGCTCAAGGAGCAGGACTGGGAGGTCAGGGGTATTGGAGGCTGCTGATTTTGCAATTATGTTTATGCAGAAGAACCAGAATAAGCAGACACAAAATGACAATTAGAAGGCATTCTCCAGCTGTGCTGCAAGAGAGAATATTAAAAATATTTTCAGAGGATATTCAGAAGAGACAGGCAATGGCAGAAATAAGTGTAGGTTAAGCAGTAGATACAGCAAAGTGGGCCACTACCACCAGATTATTAACAGCCCACAATGGTGCTGAGGACACTTTAACAAACCCATTCAGGGAGGATTACTGTTATTCGGCATAATGATCAGTGGCAGCACTGTGTTTTAGATGAATAATGGGGCTATATCCTCCAGCAACAACCTCTGCTAGAGCTATTTTATGTCTGCTGATACATATGACATTTTTCTTTGATCATAGCAAAGTAGGTAGTTTGATACTTTCATTTTCATCATTACAAAAAACCAAAACCAACCAATGAAATTATCAGAGCTCTGCAAATTAGTGTTACAGAAAAGACGGGTGAGTGTCCAAAGTCAGAAAATATTTGGAATGTGGTAGAATCTGCAAAATTAGAGTTCTAAAAAAGCTGATTTTTATTCTATTGACCTGCCTCTCTGTCTGCTCAGGGTAATAGCCAGGAATTTTGGCACAAAATCTTTCCTGCTTTCCTATGAGGCATGACACATGAAAGTGAGCTGAATTATGCATCTTTTTGCAGGCTTTCTGCAGGCACACTCTCAGTCTACTGCCTGGGGTCCATTGCAAAGTGACCTGAGACCAGGGCCTGCCCTAATGTCATGCAGAGCTGCTTCAAATGATGGAGCAGATTACTTCTGTAAATGGTAATTTGCAGTAGGTTCTCTTCTTGAGATGAATGTTTCTGTAAAAGAAGAATCTGCTCTCCTAGTTTAATGTAGATGTGGCCAGGGTTCAGTCATGTTACAGAGTTTGGGAGTGTTTTTGCTGCTGTTCCAGTAAAGGAAAAGTCCTTTCTTCCCTTTCTAAAGATATTAACACTGAATCTAAAAGTGCATTTGACTGGCAGTTAGGAGGGACTATATTTAATCTGAAGCTTCAAAAACAATGAACATGTAAAACAATTTTTGCGCAGTAGATTCATATATTAAGAGAAATTCTCATTGAGCAGAAAAACCCAAACATTAGCGTACACGAAAAAGAAAATGAAAGAAGATATGGGACAAAGGACATGAAAAAACAGGGAACAATTCCCAGATCTCCTTCTCATGATGTGGGTCAGTTCTGACAGGCACCATGTTTCAACAGTTAAGCCTTTGTCTAGCAAAGCTTCCACACTGAAGAAATTTCCAGACAAGATGTGAAGAGTGAACAAAATGGCTTTAAATTTCATTTATATTCATTTATAGTTCACAGTTCTTTCTGCAGGATCGCTTTTTCAATAAACCTGCACAAAGCCAACAAGCTATAAATAGTAAGAAGTAATTGGCCTCTGGTATTTTGCATTAACAGTGGGGATCTGACTTTTGCTCAAAGGAAATATGCAAACCTGTCAATGCAAAACAGTGACAAAAGCTAAGCAGGCACTGTTCTGTATCTAGAGGACTGTCTTGCACTTACAAGCATTGGTAATTTTCATTTTCACTGAATCTCACTGACCTAACTCTGCTGCCACTGGGAATTATGCTTACTGATTTCAAAACCAGCCAAGTTAAGGCAGCGGTCTGGAAATCCTATTTCTATCTGTGATAGAAATCTGGTCATGGAGCATTCTCTCTTGCATGGAGAGAATTTTTCCTTTCTGAGCCCTGTCAGAAGATGAGAGCCCAGCCACAACGTCTATTGGTGCCCTGATCACTCTGGACTTCAGAGTGGCAACTGCTGCTACCCTCTGTAAGAGATATTACAGATTTAAACCAGACATCTGAAAGGTTTTACAGTGTACTCACTATACTGAGGTCCCAATGGTACTGTTCCTGCCTCAAATCCACTTTTATCATTACCAGACATATGCAGTGTCTTTAAAGCTGGAAAGTCATCTTCTGGGTGGAAAAATAGAGGTATGTATTTGGACTACATTAGGACACAACAATGTCAATGAAAAAAACATGGGAACTAGGTATCACCTCAAGTTGCTATTTGCTGGAAATGCAGCTTCTCTTCAGTGACTGTCTCATTTCAATTCTTTTTTGTGCTGTAGGGACACACAGTGAAGTCTCCCAACTTGCCTTTGTCCTGCAAGTAACATGCAACCCATCTTCCAGCAATGAAATGTCATGAGCACTGAGATACATTATCTACCACAAGATCTGGCTTCTGTGCCACGTAAGTATGTTCTGGTTTCATGTGAGCTAGTTGGTTTTTTTTTTCAGAAATGTTTATGTAAATGTAGTTTGTTTTGTCTGATGATTATATTTTTCCATGCCTGTCACCACATGCTGTTGTTGTGACCCCTGAGCCACTCATGTTTTGCTCCTCTTCACACGCATTCTCTTACCACACCACAGGGATGTGGCTGTGTATGGAGCTAATTTTAGGTACTTTGGTGGAGACTGTACACCTGAAATAACAACTGGCAGATTACCATGCCATCAAATAAACAATGTAGGAAAGAAACTTCTTTTAAAACAGAAGCTTATTTTGTTTTAGAAATTATCTGGGCTGTTGATAGATCCCTTCTGCCATCTCTTTTGTGTTATCTGACATGATATGGTATAACCATTAACTACAACCATTAACTACTTACAGTTTCACATTCCAAAGTGTACTTAAATGGAAAATAATCCAGAGTCATGACCAATCAAAGCTCTGTATTATCTTGTTTTTCAGTTTGTTGGGCAAAAAATTAGAAAATTTGGTAAAGCGTGGTGTTCTGGGACATAACAGTGTCCCTCTTGTAACACAAAATGAATGCCATTAGTCATGAAAAAGATTATGATGCAACTTTCCTTTGCATGCTAGACAGATTCTCTATTCAATGCCTACTACAGGTTGCCTATGAGAAGGACAATGGAACAACTCTATTTCTTTGTTGGAAGAATGTGAAACATGTCAGAGTAACTAGAATCCATACAAGTCCATGTCTTGTTAGCAGTGAAAAGCCCTGGTCATCAGGAAACACTGTGCAGCAATTTGACATGGAATGCCAGAAGTCACTTGGATAATTTATTGAATACCTTGTAACGTCTTCTGTATTTGTCTGAAAAGATACTGTTGATGATTTGACAAAAGCTGGTATCTGAATTTCTCTAGTGGTTTTGCTGGGGCGATGCCAATGAGGTCCTGACAGAGCAGCACCTTGTGTCACAAGGTTGGTGGGGCTGTTATTGCCAGGTTGATGTGCTGGAAGCTCAGCCTGTCACAGGATTTTCGGCGTTACATGAAGTCACAGCTCAGCTACTGCCAAAAACTGCTGCTGCTTGTCCACCTAAGAGTCATTGTACACTAAATGAATGTCTGTGTCTCCTATCAGAGAGGACATAAAGGAAACTGCTTGAAAAAACATGAAGGGAAAATATAGCACTTTGTGACACAGGGCAAAATGTATCAAAAAATCAGGTGTGTTAGTCCCTCCTTGCCCAGTGAGGATGCTTAGCTGATCTGATGTGACAACCAGCCCACCACAGCTGCTGACATGCCTTCAGCTTCCCTGAAGGGTGTGTGGTGCCTGTCATGCTGCCACCCCGGTGCTACAGTGCCCATTAAAATACATATCATGCAGAGTTGCTTCATGCACTGTAGCTACTGTATGACCTGGTTCAGTTAGAAAAGATGGAGAGAGTTTTAGTCCCACAGTGAAATGTCCTGCCCATGTGCCTCAAATGCAGAGCCCGCTGGCTTTTACTGTATCTCACACTGACAAATCCCACACTTGATGAAATAAATGGGACATTTGGAATCAGCGTCAAAGAACAAAAGGCGAAAAATGCATTGCAAGGAGGAAAAACAAAAAGGAAAAAGAAAAAGGAAAAAGAAAAAAAAGAAAAAAAAATTATTTTGGGGCAGACTAACTATCTCTGGCCTGGAAGAAAGAATAATCTTTGGCCTCAATAGAAAATGTGATTATAAATCATGCTTGCTCTCTGTTGCTGCTGGCCAGAGACAGATTAGACCAAGGCAGTTCGTGGATTTATCCCAGCTGTTCATGGCCTAAACCAGAGACCACTGGGTGTCCGAGTCTTTTCACTAGACTCAGAATACTATAAGTTTCCGACAGTGGATCCAGGATGCCTTATTCTGTCCCTGTCTCTGGAGGAGCAAAACTCTTTTGTGGTGGTAATGACTGGGTCTTTTGAGGGAGCAGGCTGAGGGCTGAGGGAGGGAATGAAGTAGAAGGGACTGGTGCTGTAGAGGAGGAATGACGATCAATCAGTGGGAGCTTTTGAGGGGAGGGGAATGGTGATATTGCCTGTGTTTCTCTCACCAAGCTTTCCTTCATTTGAGCTAATCCTATAATGTGTAACTTCCAGACTCTTTCCACTCCTCTCTCTTCAACTATAGGTTTTCTGCTTTCCCCTTCACTTGCCACAGCTGTAACCTGCTCACTCTCCTGGGATCTGCAGGTGAATGTAATGTGATGGGTCCAGGCCACAGACTCATCATTTCTCCTATAACGTTTGCACAGGGACAGCAAGTACCCTCAGGAGCATCTCCTTTCTTTCCCTGCAACTCTGCAGTGGTGGTCTCCACCTCCTGCTCTCCAGCCCCAGCGTATCTGACTGTCCATAGTCCTGGCAGAGACAGAATACTCAGTGGGTTTCCATCTGTCAGTGGCTGCAATGCCTTTATTGCTCTGGCCAGTGGTCTTTATGTCTCCACTTCAAATGGCTCTTATGCATTTTTCTTTCTTTGCCTGTGTGCTGTATATGTGTGTGTGTGTGTGTGTGAAAACACATTCACACATGCACATTATCCCTGAGAGTGGAGCACAGCCAAGGGGTCAACACATAGATGAAAATTTTGATGGATTTTCTGCACCATTTTCATGGCTCTTCAGTTTTGCCACTGACATAGTGCAGATAACAATGCAGGTCAGGCAAAGGATCTCACTGTCCTTCCTCTAGCACAGATGAGAATGAACTATTCTCCTGGAGTTAGAACAACTTATATTATCCACAAAATGGATTCCCTGAGGGAGCTTGAAAACCTCATGTGAAAGTGACCTCTGGAAGACCTTTGACCTCAAAACTCCGAATCTGAACTTGCCATATCTGCTGAGTCTGGAGTACGCAAACTCCAGCAATACCCTTCCCACCCAGTATGGAGATTCCTGTGTTGAAGGAGGTGATGTTTTGTTTCACATAGGTACCCAGGCTGTCCTGAGGCAGGGGCATGTTTTCTAACAAGACTGTGATTATAAATCAGTTAAAGAAACATAGGCAAGGTGTACAACTCAGAAGCACATTACCTGTAAAAAGTGTGAGCATTGTTTTTTTTCATATTCAATGTTGAAAAGAGCAGCATTGTAGTTACAGACATTCAAAATTGCCCTTTAATTTTACTTCCTACAAAGTACGCAAAGGGTACAAAGTGAGGGATTATGTGTCATAATAACTTTGCTATGTTTCTGTCAATGAGCATGGATATAATAGGGTCATCCTTCGGAGAAACTTCCCCTCTTATTTTATATTACTCAGTCTTCATTTTGCAAAGACATTTTAGAAAGCTAACATTTATTTACTTTCAAAGAAAGTATACTGAGTCTGGAGATAACCTGGTAGAGAAATGCAGAGTCCCTGCCTTGCTAAACTTATGCTGATGAATTTCCAGAGCCAACAGTAACCTCAAAGATCTCTCTTTTCAACAGACCTGAAAACATATGAAAAGCTTATAAAATGTGTGAAACAGCTTAAAGCACGCATGAGCAAGGCTGGCCTAGACCCAGTGTTAGCATCTCATTATCAGAACCAATGCTGGCATTTAGTGTGTGTGACAAAGTGGGAAGGAAAACATGGGAAAGACTCTGAGGAGTGAAGGGAATAAACAAGGTGAAAATGAGGGCTGGATGTGCTGTGTATGCCTTGTGACACCCTTTTTTAGTTAGAGAGAGGAGAGACCTGAGCATGCAGACCTTCACTGCTGCCGATTCAGAGGCATTAGCTGCAAACTGAGCCAGTAGTACCAGGCACATGCTCACATCCGTGCTGGTCACATCACTGTAACAGTGATGTTGTGATGTCCTGCAGGTGGCTGGGAGCGAGGATGGTGGAACAAAGTAGTGATTCATTCCTTGCCCTCTAGAGGTATTCTCACAGTCTCATCCAAGTGTATGAATCAGAAGGACAAATAGACACTGTATTTTCTGTCCGGAAATTCAGACAGAAAGTGTCTGTAAAACACTTCTCTCCCACTCTGGAGAGTTACAATGGTGTGTATCAAGCATTTGCTAAATTGCAGTGAAATTCCAGCTTCCTGCGTGACTTTCAAGGGAGTTAGGTGCAGGATGGGAAAGCTGTTCTATAAAGAATGGAGAGCAAATGCCATGTCTAGGGTCTGCCTTGCTTTTGATCTCTTTCCTGTCATACCACTCATGTCCTGACATAAAAAATCCCAAATGGCCCTGTTTTAAAAACAGGTGGTAGCAAGTCTGAAATACCAACAGTATCCACACTTGGAAAAAACTTTTTAAAACTTGGTCAGGATTCTATGTCCTTATTTGTCTACCCTGTTTCCTCAGTAAGTGGACGTTAGATAGAAAGAAACGCAGTGGGAGTAAATAATACACAGTATCTAGGAAATTTTATTACTCATAGGAATTTATACTTCTAGGGAGAAGGGTGGATCCAGTCAATGAGATGCTCTGAAATGAAATTACATTGCAAATGTTTCTTCTGTCCTTAAATACTCTTTTATTAAGTTCAAATACACTGTTGCAGTGCTTGAAACCATCTCGGAGAAGCCGAGATAGGAAACACCCCCTGAGTGTTTATTGGATGGTCTGTCACTAGACCTCCTATGTTGATTGGCCTTGACCTGGTCCCTCACTCCGCTCCTTCCTTCTTCCCATTGGTTGTTGTTTTATCTCCCCGCCTCCTCCCCAGCCCTATTGGCCCTGGACCTCTATATGAATGGCCACTCAGAGCCATTCTTCCTCTTTCGTTGTTGGACCCCTTTGAGAAAAAGGCGTCCTTGGAACTCCACACGAGTGGGCTCTCTGGTTCTGCATCTCTGCTAACGCATGAGCTATCAAAACTCTGGGGTGCGTGAGTGTGTTTGTGCCATCCACCAGTGCGGGTGAGAGAAAGTCTTCCTGCACAGTACTGAATCTGTACTGGCCGGGGTGGTCTCTCTTAAGCAATAGAGACACTTTTGGAATACACAGAGGACTATTCCACTCCCCCACACCACTCCTGCATTAATACATGTATTTTTCTCTTCACTACACTGCAGTAGAAACACATAAAGATTGAAACAGAGCACCTGCAGGTAAGGAAATGAGCTTCCTATACCAGATGCCTCCATAAAATTATAGCGTCCATAAGTTAATAACCTGCTTGGTTGGAAAAAAGGATTCTATAAAGTAGATGCTGTCTAGCATGTAAATAAAAGTACTACGTTTTAGAAATAGGGTAGAACGTAGTTTGACCAAACTCTAGTGACTGAAGTTCTTGTACATGTAACTCCAAATTGTGCAACTGGCTTTTCACTTTATTTTGGCCTTACAGCTGGAAATGACCTAGTGTTTCACCTCATCCATATTCTCTGAATTTTTTAACCAAGAGCAACAATTACAGCTTTCTAATAAATAAAATATATGTTGGACCTATCTATATCTATATATGTAGATATAATTTCTGAACCTTCTTTCAAGTTACTTGAATAAATTTTTTTTGGTATTTGCACCATTCTCTCTTTCCGGATGCTTTTTTTTAAATTACTTCCAATGTGAAATCTCTACGTTGCTCACTTGCACTGCCTGCAAGGTCTTTTCTGTCTGTACATGTCTTTAACTCTCTTGAAAGTCACCAAGTTGGGCTGAATCCTGTGCTGGCGAGAGCAAGGTAGACACAAAGGGTTGCTATGAGCATTCAGATTTCAGAGAAAGTCACTGAAGACACGTAAGGAGTATATGGAGTTGTATCCTCTGGATTGTATCCTTTGGCTGTTGGATGTCAGATTGTATTAAAATTACCTCCTGTAAGTTACTGCTTTTTGATTGGCTTTTTCTCTAATACCTCAAAAATGTTTTAAGAGTATCTTAAGTTAGATGATGTTCTTTTGCTAAAGAGCAAGACTGTGACAGAAGTCTGGTGTCTGACAATGATGCTGTCACAAACCTGTGCAGCTTTGAGAGAATGGTTGAAAGACCACTTTCTCTTTTTTAGTTTCGTAGGGGTTTAATCTCAGCAAAGAAAATAACTAGGTTAAATTTCTCACTTTGTAGAATGGGTTGATACCTATTAAGTATAGTGCTTGAACTTGAAAAGGGAAAAAGGAGCTGATATGAATCTATTGCCAAATTAATTTCGTGGCTATAGACCCACACCCTGAAATTTGAGGACTTTTCACTTCTTGAAGTATTATAGAACAGATGTCATGGTAATTGTTACTACTGTCCTTGACTGCAGAGGAACAATTTTTATAAATCAGTCACTTTTATCTTGAATAATACCATAAATATAGATTTTTTGCAGTTTCTTCTTTGGCTTCCAAACCACTTGTGTATGTAGAAGGCCAGGCACACTGTTCTGTTTTGAATGTCAATAGTTATGAGGCATTGCACATTTGCAGAAAGACAGTACTGGGGGAAAAGCATCAGGATAGATAACATGACAGTCTATACGAATGCTCATAGTTTCTGACAGCTCCATTTTCTCCTGCCATCTGTGTCCTCAGTCTTTCTGGAAATGATGGTGCATCAGCAGTTCTGTTTTATTACCCAAAGCTAAATCAATTTAGAAAGATATTTGATATGGCAGCAATTTCTTGAGTTGTCATAGAAAAACTAGAATATTTAATACTCAAAGAACTTGTGCATTGTGGACTTATAATTACTAGTATGTGCATATCTAATATCAGAAAATAATTTCCATATTTCTGAGCCTTCAAATCCTTGCCCCAAGTTACTCTGACCCTTTAGAAGGGCTTTCAGGCAAAAAACCCCATAAACTTAGCCCCCCAAAACTAAAATGAAACAAAAGCCCAAACCAACCAAAAACCCCCACTCAAATTCTGTTTTATCCTAGGTGGGGAAAAAAAAAGCATAGAGCCATGTTTAAACCTTCCTATGTCCTGGAAAAATCCTTGTAACTCCTTGCAAAATCCTGGGGGAACAACCTCCGCCCTGCCATTTCCTGCTGTGTTGTGCCAACAGCACCTCCTGCTTAGCCACAGGCTTCTACCATCATTTGGCACCATGGATTTTCTGCATGAGTCATGAGAAAATCTGCCTTGGTGGGTAGGTCAGAAATAAATACAGCAGTATCTGTGGACAGTGCACTTTTACTGGGATATGCAGACCATTGTTTATTCAATATGCAAGCGTTTGCAGTGTGGGGAACTAGAAATGCCTTTCATGGTTAAGTCCTATGTATAATAATGCAAGTTCTTGTGTATCTTGTGCAGGGATTAAGTTTGGAGTAGGTCAGGATTTGTATGCATTCAAATCAGAGGGAGATTTTGTCACTGGTTTCAGTGGGGCCACTTCAAGCAAGCTGTGAGCTGGGATCCACAATGCTGTTTTAAACACTCCCAAGCTCTCTTCTAAAGGATATCTGTACTTGTTTCATCTCTGTGGGTTTATAATATTCCCATTATATCTTTGATTCTTCTCAAGTGATCATGTTTTTCCAGTTGTGGGGCTGAAAGGTGGAAAACTTTTCCCCTATTTATCTTCGTTTATTTAAAACCAATATAAACCACTCTCCTGTACAACATTCTTAGACCAGCTGCAGACAAATACTTTATGACCATTCCTTCATTCTTTAATGTTTACTGGATGGTTTTGTTTCATCTTTCAGTGTCAGCATCTTGAAAACATCCTGAAATGTGACATTGATGTTGGACTCCAGCACTTAAAAAACCATGGAGAACAGATACTTGGGGTTTATAAGCCAACAATACTCCATTGACTTTCACTACCTGAACAGATGAGTGAGGAATGCAAAGTCAACATTTTGAGATTGGAGTTGTTTGGAGTTTTGTTTTTTTTTTCCACCCCAGTTTATGGAATATAGTGAAAGAGGAATAAAATAAATGTGCATTTGTGGCTCATTTTTCCAACTAAATGATCTTTATCTCTTTACTTTATGATTTCCACACAACTCTTAATCATAATCTGTAAATTGCCTACTTCTAGGTACTGTAAATTTTTGTTATACCTGCCCACCAAAGCTGTTTCAAAACTCATTGTATCTACATGAAATGAGAATAAAGTATAATGTCTCCTCCCACTTATTTACAATTTTTACATCTGTGTTCAACTACAGCTGAAAACACATCCTTATGATAGAAGTGGGGTGTAGTAATGTACCGTCAGCCTAGCTCTGCTGATGGAATATGTACCATTCGCTGGAACATTTGCTGATACGACCCTTCTGTGTGTTTCTGTGGGTGAGTTGGCTATCCAAAAGATGCCTGCTTCTGTTAGCCCAGTGACACAGGGCCGGGCATGGGAAAGCAAAGGTTAGAAGCCCTTCCTTAGATGAAAACTGGCCTGAGGGAGTCAAGTGGGAAGATCCTATAGATTTCATGAGTCCAGGTGCAAATTCAGTGCTTGTAGATGAATTTGGGATTTCAAAGCATTGTAAACTTTTATGGTATCCATGGGAGGCCTGGTAGCCTATGCATGAGTACAGATGTGGATTCTTTCCCAGCTGGCACTCCTTTTTTCTGCTAATTTTTCCCATGTCCTCTTCTGGGATCTGTAATCAGCCTTGCAGTTGCAAAGGGACCATCTAACAAGTACCTTTGATTTGCTGCAGTGCTCTCTTCTGGCTTGTCAGTTATCTTTGTTGCTTTCTCATTGCTGAGGAGATGGTACAGTGTTCTAGCAACTCTGACAGTATTTGCCAGTAGCACATTATACACCATGTTGGCTGGAAGTAGTTCCGTCATCGTTACTGCCCAAACAATATGCTTTTGCTGTCTGTGGGGGTCACTTTAAGATTTTTCTGACAGAGGGTGAAAGATTGCTCTCGTTGGAGTTGGCTGACTCATTTGAGGAAATTTTTGTTCTCCTTGACTTTATTTGACCCTTGGTTTTTATAAAGTTGGGGAAAATTTGGTTGATCAGCCAGAGGACATTTGTGGAACAGGGACTGCTTTGAATGAAAATCCTCCCTAAAAAGTTTGGGAACTATAAACAAGAAATTTCTACAGGTCAGAAGTAATAAGGGACAAAGCCCATGTTTTATAGATAAGAAAGTAGCCAACCATCTTTTTTCTTCTTCAAGACAGGAAAATCTGAGAAAGGGCTGACTCTGCAGTAAAGGCTGCTAAGCCTATACTGATGTTTTTATAACAAATTTTTATTACCATGTTTTAAAGGATGCAACTTTTTGAAATTACTCTGGAGAGTTACAGGGTGATCTTATGATACTGAAATATAAACTGACACATACCGTTCAGTATACTAAGTACAAAAGACATGCACGTAGGAGAGATAGAGAAAAACGGCTTTATTTATGTACAAATACATATTTTAATATATACACCTCCATTATAAGAAGCCCTGAAAATGTCAACACAATAATTGGATGTGACCAGAGGAGGAAAAAAAGCATTTGTAATCCTTATGGGAGTTGTAATGAACAAACCAGACAATGTCATTAGTATGTGACAAAAATCTCTAGCATATCCATTTTTGGACACCAAAAGTGGGCAGTTCTGATCACTTCACCCCTAGAATAACAGGTATGAAAAGGATGTCTCAGGGAAGGGAAACAACACCAACAAAATGGTGTCAAATACACTGAAAGGCTGAAAAGAAACCTATAGTCTGGAGGAAAATTCCCTGAAAAAATTTAAAGAGAAACATAAAATATATGTGGAATGATAATTAATTTTTTACCTCAGAAAGCAAAAATTAATTGACAGTTGATGAAGTCAGTAGAGTGTATATTCAGAGAGCTAACTGGAAATTTTTCATTTCAGGAATAAAACAGAGGACCTTGACATGGTGGATCACTAAAAAGATCTATACCATTTTTGGAATATGGGTTTGTTTGTTGCTATTAAATTAATGGGTGTGGACCTTATATCTCTCTTTATTTACTCCCGTGCATCTCATAGACTGATGATGGAAAAACACACCGGCACACATCATACTCTGCACATTATAGCATGTGTTACTGGTCACTTTTGAAAAAAGGGACACTGGCTGAGAGAGTTATTTCCACACTTTTTAATGGCATGACCTTGAAGATTAGTTTTGAAATGGCTGTCAGTTTATACTGAACCTGATTTTGAGACTTCAGGCTGATGTGTACTACTTCCCACAATGGGGGGAAGGTTTTCCCTTCCAGGGGTGTAGCTCAGATGTCCTATTGGGAAGGCACAAGAGAGGGACACAGAGTGCTCTGGCACCTGGGTAGTTGTAGGGTGTTGCAAACAAGGAGCTCTGGCTGAGGGGTACCTGCACAGTTGTACCCACAAAGCAATGGAGTCGTGTTTTAAAAATCAAAATCTGTTTGGTTTTTCATCATATTTTCATTTTTGGAACATTCTGGATTTTTGGAAAACCTCTTGTTTTCTTGCAACACTTTTTTTCCCCTGTGCTAAATAAGAATGTAATTTTCATTACATAATCTCCACTTTCCTATGTTCATCCCCTTCTTTCTGGACTGGTGAACTTTGTAAATGCCTCAATACTTGAGGATGGCGTTTGGAGCCCTCTTGATTGTAATTTTAAATAGTACATTTTGAAACACCTTTGTTCACTCTAGTGACTCTAGTGAGCTTTAATCTTATGAAGGCACATAACATATGTGATGTGATGGTTTAAAAATATTTGCTATGAAACTATGCAGCAGGCACTTGTACCTCCTTGGTTTTGTTCATCCTTTAACTTCCAAACACAACATTGTCCATCAAGGAATTAAGGATGTACACCTTTCTCATAGGATACAGCCCTGAGATTGTATTTTGCAGGGCATTGACTCTGACAGGCTCAAGGGTCATGGTGGATAATCAACAGAGCATGAACTTGGAGTGTGAGAGTGCGTGGAAGTTCATTGAATGTGCAATCGGAATGAAAAACAGTAGGAAAAAGGGATCAACAGACCTTGTCTATGGCATTAGTCAGGGTATTTGGAAAGTACTCTGTCCAATATTTTTTAAAAGTAGGTGGACAATTGAAGAGGGAACTTAGTTTGGATACTTTTGTTCCAGACCACCTCATGTGGCCTGTGAGCACTGCTCACTTGGGCCATGGACCATTGTCAGACTCTGTCATCCAGACGCAGGCAGACAACTTTAGCATCCTCATGCTTCTAGGAGGGGGCAGAAGGTGGCATCCGCAGCACAAGTGCACAGTAACACCCAGGGGTCACTCTGTATTGCTGACCACACATGCCCTGCGTTCAGCCAAATTGGGCAGGACACCCTGTAGTTGCCTGTGCAACTTGCTGCTACAGTGATGCTCAGCCCACAATATCTAAAAGCATGGAAGATAGTATTTGTGATTACAGAGGACTTTAATTCAGCAATAAGAGAGGCTTAGGCTAGATTAGACATGATTGATTATCCAGTAAACAATGCACTTAGGGATCTTGCAGGTTTGGTATAATTTGATGTTTTCAAATAAAGGCTGGATATCTTTTGACAGAACAAAACTCCAACCCAACCAGGAAGCACTTTATTTAACAAAACAAGTGTTTAATGACATTCTACTGTCTATGTTGTTCCAGAAAGTCAGTCTGGATGCTCATAGTAGTTCTTAAAATCTGAGACTCTTATGAGGTTCTTTGTCTTCAGAGCCAATTGTTTTAGTTATTCTTGCACCAGAACAAAATCGGGTGCCCTTGGAGACACTACCAAGGAAATTGTATCCTTTCATTTTTAGTTTTGATATGCAGTGTGCCAAACTTGAACCATGTCTTTTGACGTGTCTTGTAAGACCATGACAGTAGCAACAGCCAAAAGTAACAGCTTTCTTCCTGCCAGCATTTATTCAGTTGTGAATTGTTTATGGTCAGGTTTTGTTGCAGGTTGATTGTCAACAGCAGCAGCACTTACTTACTTCTTTATTCAAAGAAATACTAAATTTTCATGAATAATTGAATTCCCTTTCCACTAGAGTATATTCTGTGAAGCCCCTCTACTTTTCTCAGTAGCCTTACCCTGGTCCAAAATTGGCATCCACATTGACCTATTGCACCTTGTACTTTTAAATTATTTTTACACTCAGCCAAATATACTGCTTTTCTCTAATTCCAGAAGAAATCTGGCAGTTGGATGGAATATAGTTCAAGGGCTTCTGCTTTGATGGAGTGATCTATTTTGCAAAAGTACTCATCCTCACATTGATCATTTTGTAGCGAGAGATCAGAGCAGGTTACTTACAGAAGAGCCATTTGGGGCCCAGTGTCTGGATTAGCTGTACTTTGATGCAAATGTTTTGGCACTGACCTCTACTCTGAATGATAACTGATTCAGACTTATCTAGAGACAGAAGCCAAAGACACAACAAAACGAAAGGATGTTTAAGCATTTTAATGGCTCCTCTTTAATACTTTCCTGCCTGAACAGAAAATGGAAACTCTTTATCCTTTCATGCACTATTCTCCTGTTTTGTCCCTGCTCCTGTTTGTGGTCCCAGCTATCCTCACTTTCCAGGTCATTGTCCCCAAATTTCTGAACACTGATCCTTCTTTTTGCAATTTTGTTACAAAACACTAATTCCTTTCCATCTCTCTTTTATCTTGATCTTGATGTTACTGATGTCATGTTGACATCATAGTAGAGATTAAAAGAATCGAGCACTGCTCTCCAGAGTGAGAAACTGTGGAAGCAATTCATGCCCCATATGTAAGCATTGACATATATAAACACATGGTATTTGACCAAGATTTTGCTTTCTTTATGTTCCTCTGAGAGATAAATACAGGAAATAATTCTAGAAGGAACAGGAAATAAGATTTAAGATTAGAGACTTGTTTTAAGTTTTCAACTTCTCCAGAAAAGCTTCTGAATAAACCAATGCAAGTTAGCCAGAAATCTCATAGGAACAACTTTCAAACTTTTAGAATATGTGAATATGTATACTCTGATCTACAGAGGTTCTGATCTATAGAGGTTTTTTTGAAACCTCCTGGTACATTTGAAATTCATCATGTTTCAAACTAGTTTTGATTCTATAGGATTTTTAAAAGAATTTCTTTGGGGTTTTTTTGTTGTTTGTTTGTTTGGTTTTTTAATATGGTTTTTGTGGGCAAAATTCACAGACTCACAGACTATTCTGGGTTGGAAGGGGCCCACAAGAATCATCAAGTCCAACTGTGAAGTGAATGGCCAGTACAGGGATTAAACTCATGACCTTGGTGCTATTAGCAACATGGTCTGACCAACTGAGCTAATCTCAGGGCTGTTAGCTGAGAACTGTTAACTTTTAAACACAATTTTTAAATGGATTAATTTTTTCATATATAACATTTTTTTACCATTGGTATCAATTGCCATGGTTTCATTGAAATACTGTTTAAAATTTCCAAAGTGCAAGTTTTCCAACCAAACCAAAGAAATAAATGTAGTGTGTTTTGTGATGTGATCCAAACATTTTATTTTATTCTCTTTTTGAAACTCTTCTTGCACATCCTTCTACAAGACAGTGCTCAGAGTTTTCTTTGGACCAACACACGAGGTTATTGTGTAGACTTGTGTGAAAAGTCTTTCATAGACTAGTGAAAAGAGTACACAGATGCTCTTCCTGTTCTCGTCATTACAATTTCAGGCTGCTTCTGTCCTTAACTAGATCTGGACAGTGAGATCATACTTTGAAAACAGAGAAGACAATTACAGCTCTCTCCTTTTTAAAGAAAATTTCCATGGGAATGTAACGCAAGCCATTGTTTAACAAATTAGACATGGAGAATTTAGTGTTTGTAACACTTGTTTTGTAGAAGCTCCTACAAAGCATCTCTAACTTAAGTGCTGGGGTTTTTTTCACCTCTTCTTGACCTAACAAATCGCTCTATAGGGAAAATTTTGCAACAGCTGGTTTGCTCATTAATCAATGGTAAATTAAGAAAATGAACCAGGACTGGTTATCAACTGGATTTTCAGTATGTTGAAAAAGTTACATCAGCCTCCTGACACTATAACACAAGGTAGTATAACACAGACATCCCCAGTCCAGGATCTCCTGGGGAGAAGAAGGGAATGGAGAAGAGAGATTGATGACACCATGTTTTGCTGAATGTCATCTGTGAGGAGTCTTTATGGCAGAAGTTCAATTTATGGCTATATAGCTGTGAAGTTAATTCCCATGCTAGTACCTGAGTGGCTGTACCACACTGACATTGTAATTTTGTGCTGGTGGGAAGAATCTCACATTGTTCACTAGAGTAATAAAAACTCAGCCCCACAAAACACACTGTGAGATCATGTGTCTCTTATCAGTTTTTACAAAATGTAAGTGCACAGTTCTCTCCATTAAACCCACTTAAATTACTTCTTTCCTGCTGATTCAAAGTACCTGAAAGATGTGGTCCAAGAAACGTGTCCAAGCAATTCTTAAAGTGGTGCCTGTATGAAAATTGCTCTAAGTAAAATACCTTTGGTTTATCATTTTTCCTTTAGGCTTCAAATGTGGATTGCCTATCTTCCAAGAGCTGTGGGTTTTTTCCAGTAACAGTAATGCTTGTATATAAATTTTTAACCAAGTTTCCTAAGGAACTGGGGTTTCTGGGATAGCATGGTCAGTCTCTCCAGTTGTGTATCTCTGCAGTTGTGTATCTCTGTTTCCTCTGCCCTGGTAACTCTGCAACCTGCTACCCAAATTGAACTGAGTTTGAAGGAGATTATAGAAATCTTAACGTGAAATATGTCTTAATGGGGTTTTTGGAAATAACAATAACTGGAGAGAAGAAAGAGATCTGAATTAGTGCCCCTGAGAAAATGGTAGGTGTAAGTCAGTTGTCTGGTAGGAGTCAGCCAGTCTTCATGAAAGAAGACAACTGGCCATCGCATATTGACGACATGAAGGAGTAGAATAACTGAGGTTACTACACTGGGAAGGTAGAAGACGATGTAAATCCATAAGAAACCCAAACATTTTTTCTCTTCACCAAAGAATTTGCTAGTTTTATTTGCTGTTGTGCATTTCCACCTGCCATACTGTAACTGCCCGTGGAACTTAACTTCAACTCACATAGGAAGTTTTTACAATTTTCAATTTAGAATTAATTCATAATAGTTATCAGCACTAGATTTCATGGTTAGAAACTTTGCCCCTTTTATCATCTGAAGACTTGCTTTTCTTAAAAAAACCAACAAAGTAAAAAGTAGAAGGAGTTACTGGAGTAGTGTATTAACGGATTGTGGAGTTCATCACTTCATGTCTTGGATTGGAGATCTGGGTGACTCTGTAAAGGATACAGACTTTGGGTTTCTGCCTTTCAATCTGTTTTTGATCTGCAGATCCCTGAATTTTTGACAGATATGGTGAGGAATTTATGTTTACTGATGATGGGTTTGTTTTTATGACTTGACTTAAATGCCTCTTAGAACCCATCTGTGGATCTCTAGAAGTCTGTGTACAAAATCCTGCAAATCGGTACTTACACCAGCAGCAAGTGTTAGGGCATCACAGATCCCTACTGGACAAGGTGGCATGGGCAATGTTACCCAGGAGCTCTGAGCAGGACTGCTGTAGTCCTTAATACTGTTTGCATTTATTTTTGTTCCTTATCTCCGAATCCCTAGTTGCTGTATTGCTTGAACAGCTCATCCTCTCTTGCTTATCTACTGATGTCCAAAAAGCATTTGAAGAAATGTCAGAAATTTCACCAACAGTCAAGGGTTTAGTGTAGGAGAAAGTGCTGAAACAAGACAACAAGAGCAGTTGGGTCTGAATGCAAAATAAAGCAACATAGGCTCTTTTTTTTGAGTTAAATGGCTGATGAGGCATGTGCTCCTTGTTGAAGGCAGAGCGATTGGAGGAGGTTTGTTTCAGTGGTGCTCTGGCAGTTGTAGCTAGCAGAACTTCATGGAAGTAATTAGCAGGGCTGCTGAGCCCATGGTGGACAGAACACTGGGCAGTGTGGCTGCAGGGCAGCACAGGCAGAGGAGGCTCTCTCATGGGGCAGTCAGCAACTGAAATTGTCTCCACAAAACCACTCCATTGCCAGCAGCAGTGATATTTTGGGCTGGTATCAGGTGGCAGCCTGTTGTGTCCTTGCTGGCTGTCAGGTGTAGGGAGGGCCAAGGGTTGATGCTGTGGTTGGCAGGTGAGCACACCTGCAGAGAAAGTGCAAAGGACACAAATATCCCTCATGCATGTCCTTGGGGGAAGCTGCAGTGCAACCTGCAAGACAACGTTCTCCAGTTTGGCCCTAAATAGAGTGCACTAGTTTGAATAAAGAAATTCTGTTCCCTGAGGAAATGCTCAAGTCTTTTTGTGGAGCTTTGTGACAGCAGAGAAATCTGTTGGAAGGAAAAGTAATGCTGCATAATTTGCTTGTTCATCCAAGTTCAATAAACTCCTTTGTGTACAGTTATTGCCTTTATGCAAAATAAACATCTCTGACAATGAAACAGGTTACTGGGACTAATCTACTTTCTTTGGTGGTTTCTTAGCAACCACAGTTGCGAATTAGTTGCCAAGCAGCCTGGTTCAATGCTTTGCAATGAAGCAAGCAGAGAAAAAAAGTGAAATAAAAAGGTGCAAGACTGAATTGTGGAGTTAAGTGAAGACTAATAAGCAAATATTTGTGCTTTGTTTTTAAGGTCATGAGCCATTAGGTTTTCCTCTGCTTTTCTGAAAATACATGTATTTGTGATTTAAATCTTCAATGTGGTCTCCTGGCAGTGAGGTGCAGAGCTGTCCTGGCTAGCACGGTGCTGCCATTGGGCTGTGAAATTCCTCCGTACAGGCAGGGCTGGTGACCTGAACAGAGAGCTGGGACACAGAGCACCCTCTGAGATGTTCACCCAGGCAGCACCTGCTGAAGGTGCGAGGTGCCACCAGAGGTTGTCCATGGTTTCTCTGCACTGGTGAAGGGCAGCATTTGTACGATGGACAATGGCAAATATAGGTTGGAAAAAGAAGTCCTACCTTTATCTACAGTGAAAAGGTTTAATCTACATCCATACTCTTCTCCTGACTGGAACAAAGGTTGTTTTTCAGGCAGGTAAAAGAAAGAGATCCTTGGAGGCAGATGGGGATCAAAATCTGGGGAGGGATAGGCAGGAGAGCAGCCAGGGTTGAGAAACTATGGGGTTAAACTGGGAGAGAACACAAAAAGAAAGAAGGCATTAAAGGGTTGCTGGCCCTGATCTGATTCTGATACCTCCACTGAGAGCACTCTTGCTGAGCTGAGGCAGTGCCATGAGAATACATTGTGCGGCTTCAGGATGGGTTATCAGGGCTTTTCCTGCTGGTGAGGGGCCTTGGCAGGAGCCTGCTGGCAGGGTGGGGCAGTGTCTCTAACCACACTGGGTCCCAGGGGATCACACGGACATGCCTGACACAGCTGAGAACCAGGACCACCAACGGAGGGAGGAACTGGAAAAGTTACTGTGGAGCTGGCAATCCGTCCTCATCTGTGGGGGCCAGCCGTATGGCCGCGCTAATATTGTATGTCTGGGGTCTGGGTCCTAACGTAAATTGGTTTATGTCAATGTCTTCCTCAGGGCATTAGGCTGCACAGTCCAGATGGCAGAGTGCCCTTGGTACAGAAACCATATGGTAGTATATAGAAGAAGTTCAGGAGGGGAGAAAAAATACATTGTGCTGTACATTTCTCATAACAATAGAGTCAATGACATTTGTGTCATCATTAGTTGATGGCAAAAATGACACTAAAGTCGTGGGTTGGCATAATTAATGATGACAGAACATAGGTACAGCACACACAGACTGCAAAACCTAGGCTGCATCACAAGATTTAAATTGGATATGAATTTTAATAGTTTAATATCCAAAGGCTTTAACGAGTCAAAGGTTTCCAAAGTATTCGAGGGCAGGGCACAGTACCCAAAAACTGTGGAGTGAGCAGTAGTACTGCAATGTACTGCACTTTGAGAATTGTCAGGTTTTGGAGTCCTGAAGTATTAGACTTGAGCAGCATTGGGACAGCAAAGTCTCTGTGGTTGCACAGAGAGACAGAGGGAGTGTAGGTCTGTCTGCTGGGAATGAGGGGCCACAGGAAGCAGGGTAGGAATGGCCTCAGAAACTGTCAGCTCAGTACTGTATTTTTCTTTTCCTGTCCTAAACTCCCAGACATTGAGTACAGTGTTTAAAATTCAGTCTGCAAAATGTGTTTTTATTTTACACTGTCCACCACCTCCCCCCCACCAACTCCCCCCTCAAAAANGTTTCAAAAAAAAAAAAAAAAAGGCATTTTTGTTATCTGACCTCACCAGAGCTGCATCCTTTTGCTGCTGCTGCTTTTTAATGATCATTTAAGAATGATTAACAATGCCTGGAGCCATGACAGCCTGACTTCCTGTGCTGAGCTGCATGTCTGGCTTTGCAGGAGGGAGTTCCTGACAAGAGAGTTTTCCTATAAAACAAGGACACTTGGGTCATTGTTGAGGAAAAATGACTGCATGCAAAAGGTATAAGTCACAGGCTAGTACAGATGCTCTGGCAGAGATATTTCTTTGCTTGTTTAGGGTTTCTTTTTTTAGCACCAGAAACACATTTGTTTGCAATTCCTAAAGGCATCAGAGCAACAGAGTGACTAACAGTTACTGGCTGCATGAATCTAATCTTCGGTTCTATCTTCTTTAAAGAAAAAAAGTAAAGCAATGGGAAAGTCTTCTTTAGAATCATGTGGGATTACTGAAAGATTTCATGCAGGGTGCACCATGATAAAAGTTCACTTATACCATGGGGAAGTGGAGACTTTGTTTGGTTTAGTTTCTGAAAAGGTGTCCTCAGTATGTGGTTAACTACTGTCTCAGAAAAAGAAACCTCCAGTGTCTGCTGTTGGGTCTACAAGCAGAGACCCAGTTTTGACTGATTGTAGGACTCTTGCACTGTCTGAATCCCTTGCGGTCCCTGGTCATGTCAGGTTTTCTTAAAGCTTATTTCAAGGACTATGTTAAGGTTTAGTCATTTAGGCTTGTTCCTAAATGCATTTGCTCATCTTGAAAAGAAATTTTATTTTGGATGAAAAATATTCACCTATATATAGACATGAAAGAGGAAGAAATGCAGTTGCCACACGTTTTTGGACACTGTAAAGTCTCCTCTCTAGCTGACATTTGCTTTCCTCTGCTGGAGCACTAAATAGCAGAGACCGGAATACTCATATGCCTGTTGGAACACACATGGAATTGCACCAGGCACTGTCTATTGGGTGTACCAGGATGATGCAGGAAGTTATTTCTGAACAGGAAAGTACTTCCTTATAAAATCCTGTTTTTTTTTCTGGATGACAGAGCAGATGGAAGGAAGAAGACCTTCCTTCTTGGTTCCAAGGGAACAAGCTTGTGGAAAGAGCTCATATCCAGCAGCAGAAGTGGTACTGACATGCTGGGGTTCAGTCATCCACAAGTTATGTGACAGGAGCCTCTTGAGGCTACATCTGGCTAGCTTGTATCACTCAGTAAGACCATAGGTCCCTTTAAATTTCTTGTTTATCTCCACCAAGATAAGAGAATCAGAATAATTTAGAAAAGACCAATGAGTCCAAACATAAGTCTAACATTGCCAAGTTTACCACCAAATCATGTATGTATGTGCCATGTCTAGAGATCTTTTAAAGTCCTTCAGGTATTTTAATCACAGATTCACAAAATCTAAGAATGGTTAAAGTTGGAAGGGATCACTGGACGTGTTATCACTAGAGGTCCTCTAGTTGAACCTCCCTGCTCAAACAGGATCCTCTGGCACTCAGGATTGTGTCCAAATGGTACTTGAGTATCTTGAGGGAAGGAGACTCCCTTGAGGCAATCTGTTCCAGTGCTTGGGGACCCACTCAGTAACGAAGTTCTTCCTTCATATTCCTGTGCATCAGTTTCTGCTGGTTGTCTCTTGTCCTATTGCTTGGCACCAATGAGAAGACCCTGGATCCAAATTCTTGATAGCCTCCCTCGAGGTACTTACACAGATTGATACAATCTCCTCTCAGTCATCTCTCCTAAAGACTAAACAGGCCCTGCTCTCTCAGCTTTTCCTAATAGGAGAGATGTTCCAGTCCCTTAATCGCTTTGGTTGTCCTCCGCTGAACTCCCTCCAGGAGCTCCATGTCTCTCTTGTCCCGAGGAGCCCAGAACTACACACAGCACTCCAGGTGAGGCCTCGCCAGCGCCAAGCAAAGGCGTGGGATCACCTCTCTCAAACCACTTCCAAGGGCAGTGTGGTGGCTTGACCCTGGCTGGATGCCAGGTGCCCACCAAAGCCACTCTGTCACTCTTCTCAGCTGCAGAGGGGGGAGAGGTTACAGTCAAAGACTCACGAATTGAGATAAAGACAGGTAGAGGTCACTCACTGATTACTGGCATGGGCAAAGCATGGGAAAATTAATAGAATATATTGCAAGTCAGTATCAGAGTAGGATAATGAGAAATAAAACAAATCTAAAAAATGCCTTCCTCCCACCTCTCCCTCCTGTCCAGGCTTAGCTTTATCCACTATGCTCTACCTCCACAGACCTCAGCGTGCTGCAGGGACACAGCTGCCTCACTATGGTCTGCATCACGGGCTGCAGGGCAATCTCTGCTCTGGTGCTTCCTGTCCCTCCTTCTCCACTGACCTCGGTGTCTGCAGAACTGCTTCACTCNTCAGCTGCAGAGGGGGGAGAGGTTACAGTCAAAGACTCACGAATTGAGATAAAGACAGGTAGAGGTCACTCACTGATTACTGGCATGGGCAAAGCATGGGAAAATTAATAGAATATATTGCAAGTCAGTATCAGAGTAGGATAATGAGAAATAAAACAAATCTAAAAAATGCCTTCCTCCCACCTCTCCCTCCTGTCCAGGCTTAGCTTTATCCACTATGCTCTACCTCCACAGACCTCAGTGTGCTGCAGGGACACAGCTGCCTCACTATGGTCTGCATCACGGGCTGCAGGGCAATCTCTGCTCTGGTGCTTCCTGTCCCTCCTTCTCCACTGACCTCGGTGTCTGCAGAACTGCTTCACTCACGTGTTTCTACTCCTTTCTTCTCTGGCTGCAATTCCTTCTGCCCAATAATTTTTCCCCACTTTCTTAACCATGTTATCATAGTGGTGTTACTTCCATCACTGATGGGCTCAGCCCTGGCCAGTGTTGTGTCCATCCTCGAGCTGGCTGCCAGACATGGCCTGTGCCAGACATGGGAGAAGCTCCCGTCAGCTCAGAAACCACTCCTGCACTCGCCACTGCCCCACTACCAAAAGCTTGCCACACAGACCCAAAACATTCCACCTCTCACCTCTGTGAATCATGTGTTTAAGAAATATCATTAAAATCCACATACATCACAAAACCTTCAGGCACATCAAGAAAGAAAAGAAAATTTGCACACATGAAAATCAAAATAACATCAACACTGCACCATGGCAGACATTTTCAATCTGAATTAAAACAGAAGAGAAATGGTGAGGAGGGCTTGTTGGTGCAACATGTTTTGTGTGGAAACTAGTGTGAAATGCTTCAGTAAGACAGTACAGAAATTAGGCTTACCAAAGCCCTTATTGACTGAAACTCTTATTGAATTCACCTAAACCAAAAGAAATAAGACAGGCAAAAGAGATTATGGAATGGATGATCCAGAATTTAAACATGCTGCATAATGCCAAGAGCTGTTTGTATTCATTTTATTTAGTATCTTTGTTAGTCTGGAGTTGATGAAAATTATTGGGTTTAAAACTAAACTGGTAGCATCTGTGAAACTGCACAGTGATCAAGTATATATTCTGAGCAAGGAGTATCTGCAGTAAATGGGGAATTGAGTTTTGGAGACCATTACACATCATTCATGATGACAAAAGCAAGTTTCTCATGTGAAATAGATTTGTTGATGACAAAACTTAGAAAATCTACTACTACTAAAGCTGAAATGGAAGGCAGCCAATTTGGCAGAAACAGATCTCCCAACAGGTTTCAGTAGAATATTTTTACAGTTTAGACAGAGCATACCAGTGAAAACGATGAATCAGTCACAGCTTCCCTAACCTTCAAGGTTGAAATGAAGCTCCATCACAAATATCTTTCAGCTGCCTATTTCATTTACTGCCGGGCTTGAGTTCACCTAGAATGTTAGAAAAGCCAACAGTCTTCTTCATTCCTTATTTGCATTAAGTATCCCTTTTTTATCAATAAATAGACAAAATATGTTCATTACCATACAAAAGAAGTTTTTCTCACCAAGCAAGGAAGTGTAATCATGATAAATATAATAGCTACTCTAAAGCTACCCTTCCACAAGGATTATTGTAGATAAAATTTATGAATACAGAAGCCTTGAAAATGTCATTATATCTCCCCTGCTGATACCAACCGCTGAAACTTCTGACTTTGGCTCATTGTTGATACAGATATCATTCTATATCTTTCTCTCTTTTTCTGAAGTATTCCATAGCTTCGATAACAGCAGCTGAGGTTCACCTGTGTGGCCTGCAGCCAGCACAAGCAAGGGGAGCTGGCCAAAACGGAAATGTTCCCAGTTCTCGTGTGCACCTGGTAAATGAATTCCCAGGAGATACAGATTAGAAATTGAGCTGTTTTGGAATTTCCCTATAAAAGTTTTTTTTTTTTTTTTTAATCAAACAACCTTTTTTGAGACCAAAACTTTGTGTGAAGTTACATCCCTCTGTTGACAGGCAAGTTATCTGTAAGAGAAATGCATTTTTCTCGTGTCCATGTGGCACATGAACCTCCTTCTTCCACAGCCCATTTCTGGCTTGATTATGAGGCTATAATGTATTTGGTATTGGCATTCTTGCTGTAGTGCCTGCTAGAGGTGTTCCATTTTGTAGAAACACAATTGGTCTGGATGGAGGACTTGATCTTTCTCAATCCATATAACTGCTGTTGAACAATTTTCCCCATTCCAGTGAACGTCATATCCTTTTTTTTAAAAAAAAAAATCACAGCCTGTTTCCAATGATCTTGGCTTCTTTCCAAAGGCAGCAGAAAAATTGGACTTGCTCACAGGGTTCATTCACTGACTTTCAGCCACAGGACATGGGAACCATTTCACAAGCATTCAGATTTTAACTGCAGAGCATTAAGCTGATGGCTGAGATATCCTGATGACAATGCCTTTCAGCAGCTCCTAGCAGGAACCCACAGCACACATGTAGTGTTTTTCTGAGAAGCTAATGATGCATCATCTATTTTTTCTTTTAAGAGTCACCTGTGCCCTCTCTGTGGTGTGTTTTATCCTACCAGCTAGACAGAGTAAGTGCTAGACCATATGGTAAGAACAAAGAGACATGAAATTAGTCCTGATGAGATACAAAGGCTATCTGAGTTCAGGAAGTGAGGTCCAAGGAGAAGAGGATTAGAGTGAAGGCCCTTACTTCCAGGCAGATGGCCTGGGACTATCATCCCCCAGGAGATGGGGGGTGGGAGGAGAAAGCGTATAGCAGGGACCAGGTCACAGATTTTATGCAGAACTTATCCTCACCTGCTTTTAAGAGGAATTCCATTCCTGAGGCAAAGGCACCACACTCCAGTGGGCCTTTGATCCGCAGCCGGGACACTGACTTACAAACTTGGCTACCTGCATGCTGTTCTGGGTCATTTTTATTCTAAATGCATGTTAGAGAACAAAATTGTACTTCCTTTGTCTGTGAATTTTGCCTGAGCAGATTTTTCTCAGGATTTTTTCAACTTTTCTCTGATAGATCCATATTGGTGATGTTTCTTCTGACAGAATCAGAAAATGCAGAAAGATGTGAAATATGAAGAGTTAGCGCAAAATGCCAAACCCTCTCCACTTTGGAGACGGACAATTTCTGTAGATTTGTATTGTATATTAACATTTGCTTTTAATGTTTTACCAAAGTCAGTTAAGAGACAAAATCAATAGTGCTTTTGATATAAAATGTCGTTTTGCTTCTGGGCAGAACAGCTGTCACACATGCTTTGAGAGGAGGGAAAATGGATTACATTTATAGGAGGATATGTGTGCAGTATAGCATATTGTCCTTACGCAACAAATGAAGGTTTTCCCATGAGATATGTAACTGATTCTCAGTGACACCATCACTTCTGCTTATACATCTGTTCTGCTTTTAACTGCAGTATAACTCAATCATTCTGGACAGATCCTCCTTTCAGATATATATTTCCTCTAAACCTATCAAGACACAGGCATGACAACATCTGAACCTGTGCCAAGGCCTATAATTAATTGGAGACCCATTTCCTCCCTCCCTAAACAGAGCCTTGGCTGCTGAACATCCACCATCCTCTTCCCATGGCAGGGTTGAGCCTCACTGGCTGCTCCACCCTGCTGTCACTGGCAGCAACCTGTCAGACTGGGAAGGGCTTGCCTTGTTCCGCCCTCTTAATTAGGGATTTTCATGAGAGGCCTTCAGGCCTGCACCAGAGAGGTCACTATTTTCAAATATGATTTTTTAAGAACACCTAAACTATATCCTTGTTCAGTTTAGCATTTAGATGTCATTGCTCTGGAAAGATGTGCACTGCAAAAGGATGCTCTCCCCAGTTGTTCATTGTGAAATTTTCTAAAGCATGAAACTCATTCCTGACAACTAAAATGAGTCTTAGCTTTTGCACTTTTAGATAGCAACAGTGTAGATGTCTTCATCTCAATCAGCTACCCTGGATGCCCTTTACAGTCAGTGGAATACGATGAATATCTGTCCTAGAACAGCAAGAAGCCTTCTTGCCTCTTACCATTAAAGGGTGCCTCATCAGAACCTGAACTGTCTGAGAACTGGCACGATCCTCCAAGGGCTGGCAGTATCATGACAAGATAAAAGCCATTTCTGCATGCATGCAGGCAGGCAAACACATATTCTCATTCAGTTACAGGCAGGGTTGGGGGCACTTCATCCTCTCCGATGTGGGTGGCAGAGAGCACTCACACAGCTGCTTACCTGACTGCAGGCATACCCATGGTCTGCCTCAGTCGCCGTGGCTTCCTCAGCGCGGTGTTAGCCCTGTGACTGCGAAACAAGTATGGTCTAAGTAAGGGACATCAGATATCAGGAATGCTTTCAGAGAAATAAAATATATGGGCTTACTTAAAATTATTGAAGTTGCAGTACTATAAATGCCATCAGAAATCTGGGCAGTTCTGTTAGGAGAAACAGTTTTCTTTCACCTTGTGTGATGAACGCACTATGTCTTTACTCCATAAAGAGGATGTGGAGCAACCTGATCACGAAGATGAGGCAGTGAAGTCCCAAATTCTTTGAAAAAAAATTATTTGTACAATTCAAATTGTACAAAAGTACAATTAAAAATTGCAAGAAAAAATAATTAATTCTCCATTTTTAATCAATCTTTAGAACACTACCCTAACATACTTTTTGTTTAGAGCTCTCTTTTATAATGGGCAGTAATAAACATTTTAGAAAGCAGTGGTTATTTTACATACTGACAATGTATATTTCTTTAAAAGTGAAGAATTTGGAGCAATGAATAATAACTCTTCCCAGCATGAGCGAACAATAAAGCTCAGCAATTGATGTACAACTGTACACATACTCACTGATATAAATTCTACTAACCATTCTATAATGCTTTTTGCACGCAGTATTGCACAGCCTTCTTTCAAATGTTTCTTTCTGGCTTAATATTTTGGCAAATTAATATTCATATACTGCAAGTCTGAAAGAGCAATATTGTGACATACTGAGGTCTGTGGGAAATTTGTCATTAGTTTCTGTGGACTCAGAATTTCATGTTAGCAGAAGCCTTATTGTCCTGGTTTAATGGGCTTAGGCTAGAAGTTAAGAGGTTTTTAGTTAGCAAAAATGTGACAGCCTTTAACAGCATTTCAAGTAACCTGTCAAATGTTTAAAAGGAGTTCTAAATATTTTTAAGGTAGGAATTAAGTTTAAACATAAAATTTGAAATGGTTTTGTATGTTACCAGTTCCAAGCCTAAACAACTTGTCTGAGCCCTCAGTACCATTAGAAAAAGCAATCTGAGGGAAAATCAAAGAAAACCACTAAGCATTTGAAATTTCTGTGATTTGTATTATACAAGCTGCTGCTGAGATGGTCTCCTTGGTGAAGTTAAATTTTTTCTTTCAATCAGTTCATCCTTTTGAAAGGCACTATTCTTTCTCGCTCTTAGATTACCCAGACTGCCTATGCTCAGGGCTTATCTGTAATGAGCTAATACATTTTGTCAAAAACTGCTATGATGCATGTTAACAAGATGTTGCCTTCAGCATGGACCAGAATGCTTGTACTTAAACATGTTATCTGGACAGCCTTGATCCCACAGTCCTTTGGAATTTTACATCTGTAATGTACTGATGGTTATGTACGTCTTCAATGAGAAATGTTTTTAGGTGCACACAGAGGAAAATCAGTTTATTGATAATAGATGGATTCTGTGTTTGCTGCTTTCTTTGTGTCTGCTTGATAATCTGAGGCTGAAAATTGTAGATACCAGCATACAAACGAGCACTGTGTACCTCTTTCTTATCTTAGCATTCCTAGAGTTAAAGATATTTTTAATTGAAAGGAGCATTTATTCTGCCAGGTGTGTGAACACGGGAGTAGCATTGCCACATGCTGAGACAGCCTCCTGAGGGCTGTTAGAGGCTTAGTATGACACACTGGAACGTGTCTTTAAACTGAGCTACTGAGTTGGTGCTTTTATGACTGCAGCTAGCTGAAACATGCAATTTTCAAAATTCAGGCCCTACCGAAGCTTGGAGTTGCTAGGAGTTTGTTGTTTGGACTAATTTCTCGCAGGTACTGAGTGCTAAGCTGCACTGCACACGGCTGCTCATCTCAGGCCTTGAGATTTCTGCATGTCATGCTCCAGCAAAGGGAGCATGTCCAAGAATGGCCCTAAGGTTTACAGTTCCTACAGCGTGGTTTGGGGTACTGAGTGCCAGCTGAATGCTGGAAAAATGTTTATTGAAAAGGTTTGTGGGCGTCCTTTGTCCTTACCAGCAAACCTCAATGACAGCATCCCAAGAGCGGTAGATCTGTGTGTGTGTGTGTGTGTGTGTGTGTGTATTACAGAAACCTCCGTGTTTTGCAGCAGTCATGCAGAGCACAGCCCTCGGACAGACTCAGGCAGAGCTGCCAGTGATGGTGCATGCTTGTCCTTGCATGGAGATGGATCCTCAGGGCCTGCAGTGCATCATTCCCTGCAGACAGGTACTTGTCCCACCATCCCTGCTGTCAGTGGCACGCACTGCAAAACTTCCTGTGTGACACGAACAGGTGGCAATGGTAATGAGTCTGATATTGCATGTATGCTCTGTAGCCACAGCTTTGTAGTGATCATGATGTGCCACCTACAAGGGCAGGCTTTTGTGCCTTTGAGGCAGCTGAATAGCGCTGGTAACACGATCTGCAATGAGGCAGCCCTTGTGAAAGCGCTGGCTGAGCACATGCTGCAGGAGCAGGTTCTCAAAGGAATAATGATGAAGTTACTTCAAGGGATGTAATGGAAGCAATGGGGAAAAGTCTCTTTTCTGTTAGACCAAGATGTAGTTTGAAAAAAAAAGGGACATTACCTCAGCTCCGTCAGTGAAGGAGTCCTTAAAAACTTTCAGCCATCAGAGCAGTGGAAGGTATATTTAATGAGACAAAAGAAAAAGTTATATGCAGTGTTCTTCATTCTCTGCTTAGAAACTAATTTAATTAATAAAATCCAAAACTTTTAGTGTCCTAGCTCCTTGTAGACAAGCATTAATTGTTTACAAATTTGTCTAACAACCAGCTCACAAGCTTCAAAGGGAACTCATTACCAGGATAAAAATTCTTCAAATTACTTTCTCATCCATCTGAATTATATTCATAATCAGTTTGTAATGAAGTTCAAATCCTGTCCTTTAGATCACTAGAGAAGCCTAAAGTGGAAGAGCTGTGATAAAATTATTCAAATCTGGCATGATTATCTTCTGATTATGCTTCCTCAGAAGAGCTCACCCACTGACTTAATGAGTTTTTGATTTTAAAAAAAGCAGTGAATGATAGAAATAATTAATTTGTCAATAAGGCCTAGCTTATTTGATATTCTAATTTGCAGCTTAGTATTCTGTTAGCATTCTTCAAAGTGAACAAAACCCTTCTGTTCTTATTGAACATCTATATGAACCAATAATGAAACACTATGTTTTTAAAAGGAGCATAACCTGTGTAGGGTTTGATGTTATCTGTAAAGATGGAATGATTTAGTGAAAAAACAAGTGTGCACTGTTTTATTTTGGGGTTTTTGGTTTTTGATTGATATCTTTGAAGATGCCAGGCATCCATTACTATGTTGGTGAGTTGGACTTTGGACTTCCTGTTTGTGAGTTGGACTTCCTTGCAGACTCTTTCTCTGTCTTGCTGGAGATCATTGATTCATGTGCAGATCTATAGGATAAATAATGGGAAATACAGGACTGATTAACCATGAATTTGGTAATTTTTAAAAATATTACACAAACTTAATCTAGTATTTCTATAACAGCAATAGAGTATTTCCAGAAATAATTTCCTCCTTCCTATTTTCATCCTTCTACAGAATTTAAAAGATGCATTTAACTCTGGGGCTCAGAACTTGGGACAAAAGTGATTCAGCTTCTAACCATCAGAATTAGCTAATCTCACATATGCTTTCAATGGGCAGTCTCAGGCAGAAATAAGTGATTTGCAAGGATTGCTTCCATTAACTGAGGGCAGACAATCCCTGAGAAAGTTAGTGTAGCTCTATCTAAAGGCATGGGTAAGTGCTCAAAGAAGAGCAGAAATCTTTTCTTATTTCTGCTAGCTTGAATAATCAGAAAAGAGCTATCAATTTTAATGAGAAATAAATTAACCAATAGTCTTGACCTCTAAGTAAAGAGATGGTGGTGAAAGAGGTAGTGGAGGTCAAAAATTCACCTGAAATAATGTTTGCAAAATATGGTAATATAAATTGCTTTGCCCTCTTTATAGTAACAAATGGCATGTCAACAAGATGTACAAGTCTCATCAGAAATTACTGCTGTGAATTGTAATACCTGTTAGGAATAAAATGGTTTTGCTTCTCAAGCAAGAAATGCAGGTGGGAGAAAGAGAAACATCTCTCTCATCCCCATTCATTTCCTGTAAAATGCTTAGGGTAGAAAACAGTATCAACCACAAGAGATAAGCAATCTGTTTCAGAACAAAGAAATGTCTTTTTGTAGACATTGCAGACATTTCATGTACACTTGAAATATTTCCGTTTGAGTTTGAAGTGAAAGATTTCTCAGTAATTGCCAATGGCCCAATACTATTCTAGATGTGGGTAATTCTCAGTTGTATTCTTGATGTAAGACCCAGAATACTTGAAGTTTTATAGGAGCACAAAGAGTCATCAAGTTCTTCATGTCCTTGAAAGTAGGTAGGAATTAAATACTGGCATTTCTATGCTTGAAATCTCCTGTTCATTACTTTGGACCGTAGAAGGGAGATTTTGAGTATAAAGAGTTGGCTTTGGTTTTGTTTTGAAGACAGCCATTAAAACAATCTTTTAAAAATTGTTGGAATAAATTACTTCAAAAGTTTTTAGTCAGGCCAGCTGCCCAAGGCTGTGGTTAGGTAGGATTCCTTCCCACTATTTTGCAAGCAATAAAAAATGGGCGTTTTCAAACAACAAGCAGGTATTAGATGACCTGTTGCTAGGATTTTGTGTGCATGTCACTGTGGGCAGGGTGGCAACACAGGTCTGACTGATTCAAACGCTCCTTAAGATGTGAGCCTAGGCCTGTAAAAAGCATGGCTTTTTATAGAAATGTAGTTTTCCTGCACTCAAACTTTATTGCTGAGGGGATTGGGTGCAGTGGGAGTCTGAGACCTTTGGCTTTTTATTCTGGAAATCAAATGGATCAACACAATACTGGAAACTCAGGGTAAGTAAGCTCTTCCGAAGCACAGGACTATATCTGAGTCATACAAATAGACTCAAGTCCAGGCCGTAGCACAGAGCCCTTATATGACCTTGGCAAGTGACCTAATCACTGTGCTGTGGTGACTTAGTCTCAATGTCTAGGTTCACTGTTTGCAAAATGAGAATAACAGTACTGTCTTTGTCTTGTCTGTTCATATTGAAAATTCTTTGGTGCAGGAATCATCTCTGTGTGTTTAGTGAGGCTCTTGGCATTCAGCTCTAGGTGCTATTTTAATAACAGTACATAATTGCTGCTAGTTTTATCCCTAACCTTTTGGAACAGAGCTGGCTTTAGAAAATCCTTTCTTTTAACCCCATCCTCACTTTGGGAGATTCAAGAACTAAAGGAGACCACAGTCAAAGTCACGCTTGCTTTGCAATACAAGACAAATAACTTGCCTTTGGTAACCCTGCATGACCTGGCATTCAGCTCCCTTACAGGCAGAAATCCACCAAATGATCCTGCTTAGTTTGATCCTGCCAGCTTTGAAGATAGCATATTGCCTTGGCTTGTCTTCCAGAGACTGGATTTGCAGAGTTTTTAGCTAACAATAAATTTTATTAACTGCCTCCATGGAGAAATCCAAAACATCTCTGCAGTAATAATAGATGGAACAGAGTTGCAGAGTATGGGAGGCACTGGAGACATTGCTGCATCCTGAAAGACAGCATTAGAAAGAAGGTGGAGGACTTCCCAGTGATAGCTTATTTTACATATTATTGGAGTTCACTACAAATGCTCATGGTCATTAAACACATATGAATAGATGTTGTCTCTTTAGAGCTGGGGGAGAATGAGAACTACTCCACCCTAGTGAGGCCACATCTGGACTGCTGTGTCCAGTTCTAGGCTCCTTCGGACAAGAAAGAAAAGCAGCTACCGGAGGAGGTTGAGCAGAGGCCACCAAGTTGATGAGTCTGGAGCATTTCTTTTATGAGGAAAGACTGAAGGAGCTGGGTCTATTTAGTCCAGAGAAGAGAAGACTGAGTGGGACTCTCATTTAATGCTTTTAAATATCTCAAAGGCAGGTGTCAAGGTGATGGTGCCAGACTCTTTTCAGTGATGCCCAGTGACAGGATGAGGATCAAGGACCATCAGCTAAAACACAAGAAATTCTACCTCAACATAAGGGAGAACTTCTTTATGCTGAGGGTGCCAGAGCACTGGAACAGGCTGCCCAGGGAGGTTGTGGAGTTTCCCTCTCTGGAGCCATTCAAACCCACCTGGACATGTTCCTGTGTCACCTGCTCCTGGTGACCCTGCCTTGGCAGGGCATTTGGACTGGATGATCTCCAGAGGTCACTTCCAACACGAATGATTCTCTGATTTTGTGAGGACAGGTGCCAAACTGACCACAGGATTTTCAGATATGTGGGTCTTGTTAAAAATGTGACAAAACATCAAAGGTGTTTTGCTGTTAGGAGCTATGAAATATTCTCAATTCTCAAATGAGAAGATCAATTGCTTAACATCCTGCAGGCTCTCTGTTTGCAGATGACCTGGGACATTGGCTCTGTTGAAGGCCACGTCAAAACTCCCACTTACAACACCAAGCAGTTGAGCTATCTTTCCTAGCTACCACTAGGTAGCATTGAAGATGACTAACAGCCAGCAAGGAAAGCAGTGTAATTCCATGCTATGTCCTAATGAATCCTGCCCCTCTGTATTCTCTGCATGGCAGATGCAGAGCTGCATTTTGCAGCGGCTGTGAAAGTAGTTTGCTGATAGCTAATTATTAGATGGCTGCAATAACAAGATTGTGTATTAATAAGGGGGAAGGGAAGAAATGTTGCCAGAGAAGAGATACATGTCTTGTATGTTTTCTCAATGCAAACCAAAAAAGTATCAGGACAGTGATTCCGTTTCCTTGCTGTGTCATGTTTGTTCAAGTTTGATCCTGGAGCCTCTGTAAATTGTTGCACTTATTTTGGCAAGTCTAAATATTACCCCGAACTATTTTGTTCATGTAGAAAATCCAGAATTGTCCCTTTTTCACAGTAATACCCTCTTTGTGGCTGTGAAATCCAAAGTACCCAGGAAAACAAAGTATTTAAAAGGGGGTTTTCAGCCAGGTATCTAACTGGGTTATCGAATTAACTGTTGTTCATTTTTCTTACCAACTGTTCCTTCATTAATTGTCCTCCAGTGGAAAAGCTGATCATAGAATGAGCAAAACAGGGATGGAAATAAGCCATTTTGAAGTAATTTTCTGTTTTACACTAACTAGATGGAGGTTCAATAAACATGCACTAGTCCACTCTATAGAAGACTATTTCTGAATCTAATCCAATTTGCATGGTGCTTATACATGTCATGCCATTAAATATCAAGAGCGCTTAATAGCACAGGATGTTTATTGTAACCATCTCCTGCTTAAAATCTCTTTTTCTAAGATATAAGTAACCTAGTGAAATAAAACACTGTGAAATTGAAAAGGAAGAAATGTCCATGCATCAGGGATGTGGTGGGTTGGATGGGACTGGATAAGTATGATGCTTTTTGGGGATAAATGCCAAGACCCTGCATAGCCCTTCCTGAAATACAACCCTGGGAGGCTACAGAGGAAGGAATGTCCATTCCTTCTTGGCAGCTTCTCATATTTCTCTTTTAAACAAACTATAATTTTGACACTGGAGCTGTCTGGAGGATCACCCAGTAAACCCTGTGGCTCAGCACAGAGGTTGTTAGTGAGTCAGACATTCTGCATGTGCGCCTGATGCTCCTGTTCTCAGCTTCCAGCTGTGAAAGGTCTCTAACAGGTGACTGGGGTCATGTAATTTGCCCCATGAATGAAAAACCTGGTGGTAGGTACTGTATTAGATCTCTGTCTGATTTCAACACACCCATAAAAATAGAGTGAGGCCCAACAAAACCCATGATTCATCTGTCCTTTCCTTCTCTGCTTCACTCACCCCGTCCTCCTTTCTTTCTACAGTTATCTCTGAGCCTGGGAGCACCTAGAGGTGAAATGAGCAAAATGGGGGTGAAAGTAAGCAATTTTGAAGGAATTTTCTATTTTAAACTGAGTAGATGGGGGCCCAATAAGCCCAGTAAGCACTGGTCCACTTTAAAGAAGACTGGTGATGATCCTTTGCTTGGATCACTGCCATAGGAAATACATCCACTGTTACATCCTAGTCTGCAAGATAGCTTGTGAGCTAACTCGTCTTCCTGAAGTAAAGCCATTTGAGAACTGTGTATCTAGTCGAAGTTAATCACTGTCTTTAGACACCAGTTTAAACACCCATCAAATGCCTGGATCAAAGTAACACCACAGAGTTCCCAAGTGCCACTTCCTAAATGTAATGGCCCTCCTGCAACTTCATTCTTCTCCTTGTTTTACTAGTTCTTTGTTTCAAAAACTATGGCAAGAGCTTGGCAAATATTTTAAATTCCTCTTTCAATGAGGAAGAAAATCAGATTATATACGAACTTGGGAATCTCCCATGCTAGGACAAAAGTGCACTGCAACAGATCAGCCTCTACTGAGCTTTTCACGGGCTGGGTGATCTGTAGCAGGGAGAGAAGGGCTAGTTGAAGTAATCTCCCCTTCCACACTGAGACCACATATGTGTTTATCTAATAGCTGATGTGTGCCTGCCAGTGCAGAACCCTGCACCTCGAATTCTGTGAGCTGGGGCTCCCCAGCCTGCACACGGGGCTGCACCACGACTTGCTCTGTTCAGCCCCACAGGAGGTGTGGGGAGGCTTCAGTGATGGCAGACCTGAAGGCTGATGTTTGCTTTATCAGTACAGAATGTGCCCTGTGAAAACCACTGCAAATTGAGCCTGCTGCTTTTGTTTTGCACAGACAATACCGGCAGGTGAAGGAGGTTGTGTTTCATTGTGAGCTCCTCAGAACTGGCAGTACCTGGGAACTGGCTGTTGCAGCAGTCTTTCCTTGCTATTAATTGTGAAGAGTTTCCTTACAACTGTAACCACAATAGTTACAAGGAAAGAAATTCCCAGTCATGTTCTTCCCTGAGGGAGGTAGTTTTATCTATTTCTTCTGGGTTGTCTTATTTCCAGCCATCTGGACAAATTCTTTCAGACACAAGTAGGAGGGCAGAGTTAACTTCGGTGTTTTCTTCCACTTGGGCTGTCAATGGTATCTTGTCCCCTTTCGAGGACGGGCTTCAGAAGATGGTCATCTACAACTAGAGAGCTGAATCCCTTCATCTCTGTATCTGCCTGTAATGGGGCTGGCCACCCTCCCTGGCTGGCTGAAGGTTTGTGCTAGACTGTGCTTAAGGTAGAATGTGTCCAGGGAGGCTTTGCTTACTGGCTAAAATTTCTGTATGGCTAGGACCATACCACATCTTCCACTCACTCATATCTGCAGGCTGTTCCATGGTTGAGAATGCTCTCCCCTCAGCTGATAACCCTGAAACATATCTTTTTAGACCTCTCATTCCTCATATATTGTTTCCGCTGCATCTTCAAGATCCCGCACACTGTTAATAAGTCCAGCCAATACATTTCACTTTGACCACTCCAATGCTGGTGTCAAATTGTGTGGTACACTCAAGAAATTACTTTAGTTTACCCTTAATGCCCTTGCCCTCTGTCTTGATGCAGTTAGGGTTATGCTTGTATCCATTCAAAGGGGACTATGTTTTGCAACTACAATGGCTTTGGTAGCCATGGTTGTATGTCAGGAGAGATTAAAAAATTAGGTAGCAGGCATATTGGAGCTACTGCCTGTCCAAGAAAAACCCTGTGTTTCTCTTTGCTTGGGCTTGCCCTGGCAGTCATCCCTTGTCTTCTCTCAAGAGATGGTGTAAGTGTGGTCACTTTTCACTGAGATCAGTTTTTATGAATTATTCATTCCAGGATGCATTAACTCTTCTTTTCTCAAGGTAAGTGCTCGGGAAAAAGTGGGTTTTCATTAATTTCCTAAATTACATCAATCCAAATTCCTGTCTGGGTAATAAAATGTTAATACTACATAGAAAAGAATTCAAACAGCTCAGAAACCTAAACATAATTGCTTGTGAACATAGAGTGTTTATTGCTGTCAAAATTAATCACTTTTCAACTTCCAGCTGTTAAAATCCTTCTGGCAGATCTCCAAGCAATTCTCCTTCAGTTACTTTTCCCTCAATTAAATATTAGTGCAGTTCTCAGGCTCTTGTTACATAAGCAGTGATTTCAAATTTCACTTCTCTGTTCTTTTAACCATAAATTGTCATAAATTTATTCTACTACAAGGTTTTTTCTCAACTCAGATTTTACTTGAAGTTTATACCAGTGAAGGGGGAGCATTAATTCAATGTGAGTCTAGGTCTTAGTTGCAAGGTTTAGTTTAGTTTAAAAGATGCAAACTTGCCAAGACTGGCCAGAAATGAGCTTTGAGGCTGGATGCTGCTAGGTGCTTAGCAGGTTGTTGAAGAAAATGGAAACTGAGTGCACTTGGCATTCGCCAAAACATTTAGTGCTTCAGCAGAAGTAGGATGCTCAGAGAGCTGCAATGGACACAGGGAATATCCCTGTATGCACCTCTGTCTCATAGATAATACCAAGGATAAAAATAGCTAAAATGTAGGCACTGTCAGTTGCACCACAGTGAACCTCTGTACAAACCTCCATACAAAAGCTACGGTATAGAAATTATTTGATCTGGGATTGATACGTGAGCTGTAGTTTGGTTTTACGCACCAGTGTTTATCTGTAGGCACTCTGGGACAGTAGGGATGCAGACAACTTCTTTGGGAATATAGGGCGGGAGAAAAGCCAAGTCAGAGACCTGGTAGTGTGTGTTCAGTCACAGTCCAAGCAGTTAAGGTTTTGCCTGTGGGAAGATAGAGTACTTATTAATATCTGTCTCTATACCTAGAGTCAGGAATCCGTGGCAGAATGATTTTTCATGTCTGAGCCATGGCTGCACATGTAAGGCCAGTTAATAGTCTACCAGACTTGAAAACATGGTAGAAATATGGTGAAAAAGAACAATACAAGTATAGACAATACTGTTTACTTATTTGACTTACCACCTAGCAACACCTTTTTTTTGAGTGCAATTTTGTGGTGTGTATTTAAAGGGGAATAAACTTAGCGATGCAAAGAAAAGTGACTCTTGCAAAATCTAGTCCTGTTTCTGCAAACCTGTGTCCATGCCCCAATAAGCAGCCATGGTTTTGGCTGAAACAACTGTTTCCATTTTTAAAAATTTGTGTTTTAATTTAGAGTCTTTTTGAGAAGCAAGTAAACTAGGTATTATTTTAGCAAAGAAAAGCATCCATTTTGCTAAGTGCATGTTTGTGTGGCATCCCAATTCAGGCATGCCGAATCGTCACACAGGATAGTAAAATGTGGCTTCATTACACAGCCGGAAGTTTTCATTAAATGTCCGGTTCTGAGTGGCGTGGCATAAACTTAGAGCATCTGAATCCAGATCCAGCTGAACTGTTAAGGTGACCTGCAAGTTTGTGCTGTATAAAGCTTCTAAATTTCCTGGGAGCAGTATTTTTTAATGCCAACAAGTGAGAGGGTTTTTTTTCACCTGTTGTTTCTTCTTCAGTCCTTTTGTTAACACATTGCTGCATCTAGGATGTACCTCCTGTGCCAGTGATTCCATTTGTGTGTGACGTGATGTCCGTCAGGAGAGATTATGGATGCGAGGTAGATGGAACCCATGGGCTGAGCAGTGTGTGTGCACATTTTTGGTTGCTAGCTGCACCTTTTACTTTCTAGGCCATTGCCTTCAATTTGTACTCTCCTTTTACTTCTTCCTGACTGTCTCTTTCCCAAGAAAGCAGTAGCAGGGAAGTGAACAAATGAAATGAAAGTGGAAGCAAACTGCAACCCTTGGGGAGCCATACCATGTGATATGCAAACCACCTATTTTCATGAAACTTAGAGGCTCAGTATTTGTGAGATCTCTGCTGTTGTGTTGAAACAGCTTCACAGAGTTTGTGAGTTATTAATTTAGGAGAGCGCATATAGGCAATGTAACTGCACAAACCTTTCACTCTCAGGAAACAAATTTTGCTTCATGTTCAAATTCAGCAAAGGGCAATGCAAAGCCTTTGTGAAGATGACAGGAAAAAGCAGCCTGAATATAATCAGAAGTTTCAAAGTATTACCTTGACAATAATATCCAATTTAATATAATCACAGAATCTCAGAAATGCCATATTTTCCTGCAAAAATAACCTTTGGTAGAGGAATTAATCATCACACAAACCAATTGACCTTCCAGGATAAGGGACCTCTTTGTGGGCAGTGCAGGAATTTAAGTGCTGATTTCCAGGCCTAAGCCACTGTATATGCACATGCAACTGTGAAACAATATAATCCTATGCAGGTGCTTGGGTGTATGTATTTGTGTATGAGAAAATTTCAATAGCTGGATACATCAGTTTTAATTAAAAAAAAAAAAAAAAAGGGAGAGGAGAAGAAACAATTAACTTTGAACTGATATAATTTCTGACACCATAATTTCTTCTCAATTTTGCTGTATTGATTTAATGGGAGGTAATAAGGAATAGAATTTAAACTTAGCAAGAAATAACCCATCCTAGAGTGAAATAGGAATACGCTCATTTGCCTGAATGTGATAACTTTGTGTTTACTTTTTCTTACAAAAACCCCTCAAACAAAACAATTTTTGCTTTTCCTGGCAATATTTTTTTGAGTCACATTTCATTGCAGAAAGTAGAAAAAAAAATCGATTTGTGCTGATGTGATTTGATTTGATTTGTTTGGCAGGTATAGTGTAGACAGTTCCTGTAAGGGCTGAGGTTTTAAAAAGAAGCTCCTCTTGTTGCAGAAAGGGAAAATACCTTTCCTGAGGCAAAGAAATGGAGCACAATTTGTCAGATGGAACAAGAGAAGACTTTGAAAAGCAAAGTTTTGCTGATATGGCATGCAAAATTGTAGTTTATTGTCATGTGTAACATAGGCAGCCATACAGCTGTAAAGAAGACCAGAAAGACATTGGTGACATGCAAGAATTTGACAGTGTGTAACTAAACGTGGCAGCAAAGAGGGCTCTAAACTGTGCCACGCAGTGTGCAGTGAGAGCTGTTACTTCCTCATCTTCTGTTATTCTTGATTTCCAATGAGGAAAGATGAGAAGTGTGCTCAAAATACTTTTCTCCCACCTTCCTCTTTGCTGTCGAGTTTGCCTAGTGCAGAATAAACTTGCTATCATCTACGGTAAAAAAAGATTATGTCTGTATCCACTACAAAATGTTTTTGCCTGTGGAGCAAGGGGCTTGAGGAGCTGAGGAAATGCTGCAATGCTGCCAGCTGCCTCCTGAACCATTCTGGCTCAGTGCTGGACTTTCAGGGTGCTGGGAACAGTAGGGTCACACTAAACACAACTGCATGAGATTGACAGCAAACACAGTCGTTGCGTGGGCAAGCTGCAGGAAAAGCAGATCCCAAGGAGGTTTCTGAAAAATGCCAGCTATTTCATAAAAGCATGAAGGAATCCCTGAACCTTGTGAGCACATATTGTTCTCCCTCCGTCCCTACTCACTCTGAGAAAGAAGGGCATGCTCTCTAAGCCAAGGAGTTTGCCCCTGCTGCTGCAGGGTGCTTATTTGCAGCTAGACTCCCGCACAATCAAAATAGCTGCCTGCATGACATGAAGGTGCCACTGAGGTGCTTTCCACAAGCAGCCAGAGCACCACAGAGGATCAATGGGCAGTGCTAGAGCTGCTTCACAAAGCTGTGGCAGTGAAGTGCTCCTCAGGACCCTTCCAGCATCAATAATGTCTCTCCAGGCATGGCAGGGCAGGGGTCTCTCCCTCTGTTCTGCATGATGACAGCCCACCTGGAGGGTGTACACAGTGTACACAGTGTACACAGTCTGCTGCTCTTATAGTATACCTCAGAGGTATACTAGGAAAAGGGAGGGAAATGACAGGAGATGAAGAGGGTTCAGAGAGCCAGGAGAGCACAGGGAGAGGCTGGATTAGGAAGCAAACTATCATGTGGCATATAGTGGAAATCAGAAAGTACATAAAGTGAGAAAAGTATTAGTGAAAAGAGGCATCTAATCCCCCTTAGGCATTAAAGTGCTTTAGAAATGGCATGTTTCAGCTCTCAAGGCTGTTAATAAATAGCCATAGTTACAGCACTATACATGTGCCTCTGCTTTAGCAACTTGCACTTATGTCTGGACATAAAAATTCCAAGTTGCTTGGCAGAAAATTGTCCCCACGAATGTTAGATCAGCATGTGTGCAGAGCTGATGTCTTTTAGAAGGACAAGGATAGCTGTAGTGCTATTGGTGTTTCAACAATGAATCTCAGATATAATAAAGTAAACATAGTTGCACCTTATTCTTGATTTACATTGTGGGAGGGGAGATCATCCCTTGCTAGTTTTTTCTAGGGAAAAAAGAATATAGGTTTGTTTAGGAATCTCAAACCCAGTTCTTGCATTCTTACATCATTCTGGGAAATACAACAGAATTTGGTTGCATTGGTGATTTAGGCCATGGAGAAAGAGGCTGATTCCCCTTGCAGCCCATCAGAGCCTGTGTCACTGGAGTTGTATCTTGCCCTGCCTGTTTATGTCACCTGAAATTCCTCAAATTGCTTTCTTACCATCTCTAGTAAGCAGCAGTCTCAGCAGAGTGCTAATCGCATGGGTGTTCCTGGCCTCTGGGTTTCCTCAGCAAACAAAACAGTTATTCTTTTTGCTGCATTCCTCCTAGCAGCAAATGCACCAGTGTGCTGGGGGAAAAGCCTGTTGACCTACTGGGTACAAGAAAGGCCCAGGGTAAAGGCTGGTGTGCTTTTGATTATTTTCTCTGATTTAACTTCTCAATGGATTTTCTCCTCTTCCTTTTCTCCCCTTAAGGCTACCGCAGGTAAACCTGAAGAAGTCTGTGGAAGTGTATCTGAGAAATTCAGATGTTGCCAGGACCTGACAGGTTAATACATATATTTGGCCAGGTTTTCATTCTCAGTGACCTGTTCTTGTGTCTCCCAGACATGTCTCAGCATCTTGTTGTCACCACTTCTTTACCCCAGCTACTGCAGTAAGTGTGAACACTGCTGGTGGTGTTGCACTGACAGAAAGTGCTGAGGCTGGTTCACTCAACCTTTCAGAGTCCCTGCAGCCAGATCACCTGTGACAGCACTGCAAAGTCCCTTCAGGCACCACTGGTGTATGTGTTGAAGCAACAGACATGATTCTCTCCAACTTAATGACACTCTTGTTTTGTGTTACTGCAGCGTCTGTGTTTTTATGGAAATAGGCACCTCATTAAGTGAAAACTTGCTTAGGCCACAGATGCATGTACGAGTTTGGCAAGTCAGTCTGCAAACACATGATGCTACTTTTGAAAGTCATTTAGCCGCAACAGTGCCAATTAACACCATAGGCAGTAGGAATGACATTTCCCACGCTTTGAGGTACCTCCCTTTTGATGCTTGGCTTGCTGATGCTTTGCACATTCATGTGTACTCTCTGCCCATTTGTAAACACAAGCTGAAATGTATTTTTCTCCTGTTTTACCTTTTGGGAGATATCTGTTGGCAACTGGATCCCAGCTTTTTTCCCTCCTGTGGGCGGTATCATAGTCTAAGAAGACCTGCTGAGTCTAGTTGAGACCAAAGAGTCTTTAAGTTGATCCTGGTTCTGAAAATTATGCATATTCTTCAATTGCTTTTAAGAGCAATTTCACCTCAATTTGATCCAAGTTTACCAAATGGTGGCTGTTTTATGGACAGACAACAGGCAATGTGTGCTCCCACTCGGAGCGAGTGTATCTACAGGACACCCATATTATGAGGGCTGCTGTCATGGGCATGTAGGCAGCAAGCTCTGGGTGGATTATTGCACAGGCAATAATTTGCGCTTCTTTATAGTCACCCACTTTGTGTAAAGACAAAACTGAGACATATTGGTGTGTGGACTGTAGTGAATATAGGTGTCCCATGAGAGACCTTCTGCCTCACTCAAGGCTCTTTCCTGAGCCAGAGGTAGCAGGTCCTTAAAGTCCACAGCGAAGCCAAACTTTCCCAGTAGACTCAAGACTTTTTTTAAGCACAGACTGGCCTGTAAACAGGATGAAATTATTCCAGTGTAACTGAAAAGGCCTTTACAGGCTTTTTTCCAGAGCTTTGGCTTGGGATGAAGATAGGAAAAACATCTTTCCAGACAAAAATCCAAAACAAAATAGCATCCAAAAAATGCTTTTGATGGGAGACCAGGACATTCCCAGTAGTCCTGGCCCCTTACAGCCAAAAAAAAGGATGCTGGGTCACCTTCAGCTGATGTAACACTGTTGCAGTGTTGCTTTACTGGAATTATTTATGCCTGGTGTTACAAATGGCTAGAATACCCTTACCCAGGGTAGAACCTCATTGTGTGTAAAGCTTTTTTGCAGGAGGGATCTGAGGTATCTGGGTGACCAAACACTAAACTGACAGATTAAATCCCATTCTGAACACATGAAGTACTGCCAAAGAGAAAAATAGTGTTTAAACAAGTGGTTTACAGCAAGCAAAATAAGTACTTTTTCACACTGCGCCTAATTACAGTATGGAATTGGTTATTACAAGGATCTGTGGAGACCAAGAGTGTAAATAGGTTCAAGCAGTGAGTGAAGAAGTTAAAAGAAGAAAGGAGTAAGAAGGTGTCTTTTGACTTTGGAGGGCCAAGAACATGCTGATGTCATATTGGTTTACATGGAGCATGATATGAATAGTCATTGAGTCTCATTCCTGCCCATATTCCAGGAAATGGTGCCTATTTCCAGAGACAGCATGAAAACTATCAGGAAGATGTCCCAGAACGAGACATGTGATTTAATAAAATCACAAATCAGTCAGTGAATTTACTGTAGCTTAGAGGGGAGGTAGGAACTCTCTTATAAGGCCTTGGAATATGCCATCTACTGCACTCTACTCAGGGGGATTTTATTCCAGATCTTGCTATATTAGCCCAATGGCTGAACCTCCTCTGAGTTTGAACCTAATCCTAAAAGCTAAATAAAATAATGAGGGCGCAATTTTTCAGGAAATTCAGCTGACATCTGGCTATCAAGTGCTGTCCACACTGTGAAAACAGAATTAGTAGGTATTAATCATTTGAACTAATCAAGATATGTACAGTGGAAAGAAATTTTTGCGTATCTCCTCACTTTTTTTGGTCAAGTGAGGAAAAACTATGTGTTTTATAAGCTTATTTGTCAGCCTTTAATGTGCCACTTCTGACAAATACCTTCATGTCACCATTTTTTTGTGAATTCTACATTGAAGACTGTCGCAAGATGAGGATCACTAAGCTATGTCCTGTAGTTACATTGTCAACAAAGAAGTAAGAGAATTTTTATAATTGTATAATTCCAGTCCTCAGAGGTGATCAAATATTTACCATTGAACTAGGAAGTCACTGAGTGTTAGACAAAAGAGTAGAAGGGCAATTCTTCCTCCTGTACAGCCCAGGAGATTCAATCAGGAGAGAATGAAGAAACAGAATGGCTCCAAGAGCATGTCAATCTCAGTTGTAAAATCTCTTTAGTAGATGGAAAGCCTCATTTTCCAGTGTGACTAATCAGTTTTGTGCTGACACAAATCTCTTGGCTTCATGGGAAACTCTATTTATGGATCCAAGTTAAATTTTTCAGGCTGAACAATTTTTGTTGGGGTTTTTTTTTCCCCTCCTCTCTGCACTCAAAAAGTAGGGGAGGTGTTGATTCCCTTTTCTTTTCAACAGATAGCAATCTGCATGCTTGTCTATGATACAGGAACCTGGAATTCAAATCTTAATATTCCCTCTCATTAAAGAGGGTGCCCTCAATCCTGGAGCAGCAGGATCTTTCTTCAGGCTTCTTCTCTTTCACTCCCAGTCTCCTCTCTGCATGCTTTTTCACTCTGCAGAAAATGTTCCTTGAAATTAAGAGAGAAGTCCATATCCTACTTCTCCAAGGGGCATCCAGTTTATCACAAAATTATAGTAAATTTCTTTCCATTTGTTTTCTGAGTATTTAAGAATTTTATAGCAAAGTAGAACACCAGTAAGATAAATTCAAAGTGATTCTATAAATGCATCATGTCACTGTCCCTTCTTAATACCATACAAAACAATATTCAGGGAATACACAGAAGTTAACTCCCTGCGCTCTGGGTTATTAATCAATTCAAGAAACTTGTTCTACCTCATTTAGTAGACAGTGCCTAAGTTAGCACTTCATTTTAGTTTTTATTGCTTTTTGCTAAATGTGTGGAACAGGATCTGTTTTGTTGCTCAGATCACTGAGATCCTACTGTTAGAGAAAGGGATCTTTTTCTCATATTGGATATTTTTACCTTGTCTGTCCCCAAATATGAATTCTTGTGAATTGATGGCAGGCTGTTCTTAGAGGCAAGACCCATTTTTGCCATTTGTTCTGCTTGGTAGGTCATTGGGGCCCAGAGCTCAGATGTGTATCAATTTCGTTCCCATTGCAAGAACCACGACAAGCTATTGGAATGACAGGGACCACAGAAATTAAACCCTCGCAGAAGAATGGCTTCCAGACATGGTACTAAGAGCAGTGTCTGTCATTGCAAGGTGCTGCAGTTGTTAAGTGTCCCCCTGAAATAATGAGGAAAGGTCAGATTCACACCAGACAATCACAACACAATGGATGTGACATGGGAGTCACAAGCACAAAAGGATGTCCCTGACAAGCCACAGTGGTGAGGACCTGGTCACACGAAGATGAGCCTGGCACCCAACTGCATAGCTAAGCCAAGCAGAACAAAGGCTGGCTTTGACAATCAGCAATTCATGCATACAAACCAACTTTGACTTCTACTTTCGAAGGTAAGTTGGGCATTAATTCTACCAGTAACTGCAAATCACTCTGTTCACACATTTCAGAAGATTGGTGAGGCCAAGTGCTGAGTTAGGCACCCTGGTTTTGTTTTCTCCCTCTTCAGATTTCTTGACCCCCCGCAGAAGAACCGCAGCCTCACTGACTTACCAGATTCTCTGAGAGTAATGTCATATGGCAGCTGTTAAAACAGATGACACCTACATAAAAGCACCTTGTATTAATAATGTGAAAAACATTATTACTGGAAATCAGGCTTAATGTGCCATTTAAGAAACAGCTTGGTTCCTTTCTAGCCTTTGTACATTGTCTGCGCAGCTCCATCAGTGCTCTGGCCTGCTTTCATCTCACTGGTGAATTTCCCTCCTGACATTAGGAATACCAAACTCAAGACTCCTCAAGCTTTTCAGGCTGCCCTTTCCTAGCAGAGGCATGTGCTGGCGATGGCTCAGACATAGCAGACTGAGCCTGCCTCACTGAATGCTGGTATTGTTATTTTTGACAAACATTTCGTAGACGTCTGAAAGAGAGGATGAAGTTGAAATGTTGATTTCAACTTTATCAAGTTAAGTTAATTTCAACTCTAATTGTTTCTAACAAAAGCCGCTTAGGAGAGTTTCTTGGCTTGGCACTTGGAGACATGTACAAGGCTTTGACAAGCAGTGCATGTTATTTTGAAATCTCTTGGTCTTTTTATTTTTTTTTTCTTTTCCCCCTCAGATATTGCTTGACAAAAAACAGCCCTTGGATGATAAAGAGGTGTAGTCAGAGGACACAGTGAGAGCCAGGAACTTTGTGTCCATACTCTGGCGCTAAGCCCTGTTCTGGTGTTGGCTCATCCCTCTGGTTCAACACAAGCATCTTGTATAATGGGGCTGCATAATGGGAATAAATAAGCTTGGATAATGGAGGTGGTATTCTTGCTTGCAGAGCCAAGGAGCAGTCACCAGACTGAGTGTGGCCATGAGGAGAGCTGCACTTGCAAACCGCTAGGGCAGGGCAGGAAAAAAATTCTCACCGTGTGCTGTGGGGAATGGTCCCTGATCCTCTCTTTCAGTTTGAGTTGATTGCTGGGGCTTTGCAGAAAACCTTTATATCAGTTTGTGCATAGGATGTGCTATATTGGAGCTACCAGTCCTTGTGATCCCCCCTGGCTTACTCCATCTGCTATCCATGAATCGCTTCCTCCTCTGGAGGGGCTGGGTGGCTCGGTTTGCATGGGTAATATACAAGTCCTCAACTATAAATGTCTTGTGGCAACGTCATGGCAGCCTTCAGCTAGTGTGTTGAAGCTTGAATGGTCAAAGAGCAGGACTCTGCACTTCTCAGAATGGATCAGGGAAGACATTCAGAGCAAGACAAGTGAGGCAAGGTGGTTGGCAAAGCCCTACAAGAAAGTGAGAATTGATACATCTGCTCTTTAAGGCAATGACTATTTTACACAATCCACCTGCCTCCCCTGTGACCTTCTGCTAAGTTTTAGTACATTTATATTCTGAAACAATTAAAATTTGAACAAATCTTCATTAGGAGATGCTTTATGTTGTTTCTCTCACAGGATTTTGTTTTCCCATAAGCATCACATGACTTTTGTGTGAAATCTGAAAGCAAAGGGAATGGTTCTGCCTTCTTTTGAAATTGAAGGAATAGAGTCCAAACTACAAACCCTTTTATTCCCCTTGGCAAGTCAAAATATAAAACCTATGGCAGGGAGCTCACTTGGCCTAGTTTTCAATCCTCTGATGAAACACACACCACAGTTGCATAATTAATCTAACTGCCCTTACCTGATTTTGGTCCTCGACACCTCAAAGAAAAGCAAGTACTGAAGTAGTAAAGATTAATAATAGTAGAAACATGGCTCAGGGTAGAAAATGTGCTTGATACATTACATCAGTTCTAGCTGGAGAAGCAAAATTTGATGGCCTGACACACAGCATCCATAAAACCTCTTTGTAGATACCTCCACGGTAATGACTGTTTTATCAGCATGCAGGGATGTTTCTTCTTATATCCTCTGTCTCATCCTATTCTCAGCCAACCGTGGAAGCAAGTGCTTCTATTGAAAATATAGTGGTGAGGACTGCTCATGGACTTTAAATTAAGCACACACTTAAGCTCTTGCACTGCTTTTCAGTGCATATTACCTTGCAAGATCCACTCTCTAGCTGCTCTGTTGTTTCCTCACATTTTTGGTCTTGTGTGGGCTGCTGGAAAGCTAAACAGCTCTGCATGTGATTCACTGACAGTGTGGTTTGCCTGAGTGTCTGATTAAAAATAATAAACCTTTTCCTTTCAAACATCACCCTTGTCCTTTCAATGCAACAAGAAACTAAGCTGACATCCTTGACTTTACCTCATACTGAGGTTTTAATAAGGCTGGAGATGTGTGAGTATCAGATTACTTCCCGGTGAGAACCAAATAGCTATTTCCTGAGGGCACTTGACCTACTTCCAACCAGAGAAAGTAATGTGATTTTCAGATGACAAAATTAAGTCTTATCCTTTATGCGTTAACAGTTCTGTTACAGACAGGTCTCACCCTCTTTTACCCAGTTACACTAATTACTACATATTCAAAGAACTTCTTGGAATGGTTGTGATAATTAATGACAAAGATGCTTTTATTTAGAAACCAGTTTTCTTTAAAGCCACAAAGCATTTTTTTGGAATGGAAATATTTGCAACATGGAACAAACAGCTGAAGTTGGAACTTGTTTATTTATTAAGGCCAGTGCTTAATCCTAACTGCTCTGTTGGAAAGTGTGTATACCTCAAGGTCTGCGCTGAAACTATTTTACACCTAGGAGCCAGTTTTCCTTAGGCTATTGACCAGTTCAGTATTAACATCATGCAGATACATGTGACTCAGTGTGAGGAAGGCAGAGGTTATCTCTGGAGAGAGATGGTGCTGTCTCCCAGCTTACACCCCAGGTCTGCCACGCACCACATCTGATGCCTGGAAATTACAAGAAACTAAAGTTATCTGATATCAGCAATGCTTCCAATGATCTTGCTGCACTAGTTTGTCTTGCTTTGTGGCACGCATGTCTCAAATGGTATTCAGCAGATGGAGTAACAGAGTCCATGAATAAACAAAAGTTCTTACTGATGGTGCATCCCTGTGGTAAGCCCTCAAAATGTGTCTCAGGTTATCTGGGATTCTCTTATTTTCCAGTCATCAACTGCATTCAGCTTGACTCTGCAGGATTTGTGTAGGTGTTTCACTGCACAGCCTTGGCATATCTAGAGAGCCTCCTTTCCCATGCAGGGAATGAACAGAGTAACAGTGTGCTTGCTGTAATACTCTGCATGCCTCTTTTTACAGCACCTGCTTGGGTGGAAGTGGCTAGCTATCTCATTCCTTGTTCTTGCAGACAGGATCTGCTTTGCTCCACCCGTGCTATGGAGGGACTCCGAATGTCCTTGACTCTTGTACGTCCTTCCTTTCTCTGTGGACTGATCTAACACTTATAAGAAGACATGGGGGGAAAGAAAGGTCCCAGAGGGCCCATGAAGGTGCTGGCAGTGCTAATTGAAGCAAGGTACGGAATATTTGTCTTCCTCTTTGAGGGTGGTATCTCTTTTGGCTGTGCTTCTGCCTTTAGCTTAAAGCTAAGATTAATACTTGGTTGCAGAGGCTTTTGTTCCTGCCCCAGCAGAGTTTTACGTTGTCACGTAAATCAGTTTTCCCCATGGTATGATCCTCTTGGGAATGGAGCAAGACAGCAGTTTGCTGTTCTTTGAGGTTTGGAGGGCTTTGGGATATTCAACATTGCAGAAGTAATGTAGCACCACAGAAGATTGAATTTCACTGTAGAAAAATTCAAAAGTAAATGAAGCTCTGGCTTGAATTTCTACAGACTAAATGGATAGATAATGAAGGCAGCATTTCCAGCAAATAGTCTGGGCATGGGCACATAATAGGATGTAACTGAGATCTGTCATGCCACCCTCTGTAGCTGGCCACCCACATGCTGTAGTCCAGCCATGGTGGCCTAAGAAGTTCTTACTCCCTTTCATTTGAATTTTACCCATTTTTCTGCTTGCAAAATAACTATATAGAGGTTTAAAAACATTTAATATTCCAGAATACACAGTGAGTGCTTGTTACAGGTTCATTTTAGTTGTCCAAAGGCAATTGGCCAAGACTGCTTGGCGCATTACTGGTTGTTCATTGTCAGTGTGGGATGTTGGGCACTGAAGAAACATGGTACCGTTTTCATGATGAACTGGCTGCCTCTGAAATCAGCACTCTGCAGTGGAAGTGACTCTGAAAACATTTATAACCTGAGCTAACTCACAAGCCTTTCTGGAAATATTCTTGTGAATTAGATCTTGCTATTCCAAACAGTGCAGAAAGCAAGCAGAGATTATACAAACCATTAAAGCAAGCTTGTGGTAATACAGGCAGTTTGGATGCACGCTAATGAAAATGATCCTTTTCATTACAATTTTAACTCTAATTCACACATCAGCCACATTTAACAGAGGAGCAGTTATACAGGCCTGTAAAACAAAATCATTAAAACTTCCTTTATTCTGTTAAAAAGACACTTTTGAGACTTAGCCATATGATTTGTTGTTGTTGGCTAAATTCTTTGTGTACCCAAATTAATTTATTCTGTAAGTTTATGGAAACCTACTGGCACATTATGTCCATTTCACTTGAAAGTTACAATTTTTCTACAGCTGTTGTAAGAAATTGAAGACACATTTCTGATGGACAAGTATGTTTGGAGTTTTGACATTATTTTTGTTACTGACCTGTGGCTTTTGTTACTGATCTGTGGCTCACAAAAAAAGTCATATGAGACTGAAATCCCATTCTGTGCAGTGAAATTTGTAGAAAAAATTTTACAGGGAAGTCAAAGAAATAGATGGAATTGGTTTGGGTGGTTGGTTTTTGGTATGGGTATTTTATTTTATTTGTAAGCTGATGGCTCCCAGTGTGAAACTGTCATTGTATGAGTTTTTACATTTTTGTTATTGGAGGCATTAATTTGAATAATGATGGATGTGTTGAAATAACAGTTGAAAAAAACATTAGGTTGTCTACAGTGAAGTGATTATGAAGGCCTTATCTACACCCCAGTAATTAAAATACCATCATGACCATGTATCAAGACCTCTGAAATTGGTGGGGGTTTTCTAGTGTGCAAAAGTTGTAGCAGGATTAGTGCTTCTTTGGGTATAATTCCAAGTTTCTTGCTCAAAAAGATGGAAACTAATGACTTAATTCTGAAAGTGATTCAGATGTGTTTGCACTGTTTCTCAGAGGAGCTGGCTGATGAACTCTGATTAACTGTAGCTGAAAAGGTGTGGGCTTGCTCTGCTGCAGTCCTAGAGTAAAGCTTGGTTTAATCAGACAGTGAACAGATCGGGGGGAACCATCCATGCCTGAGCTGGGTTGATTGGGCAGGGTGAGACAGGAGTTATTTCAGCTCTCTACTGTGGAATTATGTGGAGTACCCAACTTGCTTGGGTGAGACCTACAGCTCTTACAAATGACCACAGCATTTTATGAGGGATGGGCAGGAAGAGGTTGTAATTTGGACACCTGATGTAAAAGTTCCATGGGGCATCTAAATCAATTGTAGCAGCAGGTCTGTCGCACGGAGGATGCATATGGTCTGGCAGAGGGAAGCAGAATGTCTTCTAAAGCTCAGTGCTGACCAGGTAGGCTCAGTTGTGGTTCCGAAAAGATTGCTATGGTGAAAGCTGTGAAGCAAGTGCAAAGGGAAAGGCCTTCTAGAGAAAGTGCAGTACAAGTGTAAATAGCTGAAAATACAACCAAAGTTGATAGACCAGCTGTAGGCAGCCTGCAAACTATGGTCTGCCAAGGCTCTGAATTTCAGCTCAGAAAAATCCTTTTACGTGGAGGCAAGTTTTCCCTTTCATCACTTTCTTCTGGGCATGACAAAGTACTTGGAAACTGTAAAGACAAGACATTTCAGGAAATGTTTCTGTTCCAAGAAGATTACAAGGTATTTTTTGAGCTAAATGGCAAGCTACTGTTTCTGCACTCTGAACACACACCTTTTGCAGGGTGAACCATATATATTGCTTTGCCAGCAAAACAAGCAGTGAGACCTTAGTTTATTTGATTTCAAGGCCACCTTCTGCAAGAATGGAAAGTGAAGTGTTAACCACCCACCCTTGTGTGAGGTAATCCATGAAGTGACTCCATGCCGATGAGATCTAAGTCCACCGTGTAGTTCAAACCAATGTCTTTTCCTAAGAGCTACCTATTGGGCCAGATATTGGGGTAAATGTGTGTGCTTACCTGTTTTACATGTTTGTCTTTCTGTTGATATTCTGTTCATTCTGAAGATGAACGAGTATCTTTTTCAGCTTCCAAGCACTGTGATAATAGTAATACTATACATATGGTGCATTCAGGCATGCTGTTGATAAAATCTCCAGTGGTAGGACAGTGTCTAAGGTATCTGTAGCAGATGCAACATGGGATGAGAGCTGAGGGGTGGCTGATGGGGAATGGCACAGGAAAAGCAAAGGTGGTTTCACTAGAATGGTAGTGTCTCCCAACAAAGAGACTTTTGCAGATGGATTTGTTGAGTTTCCCCTGTTTTCAGTGCAGCATCTCCCCAGGGAGAGAGTTCCATATTTTTGGGAAAGCCTGGGGTTCAGGCAATCTGCATGCAGTTGACAGTGGGAAGTACTTTTATATTGTCTGCTGTTCTTGCTCCTATCTACTACTCATGACTTGTGCTAGTTTAGGTTGCTTGTTGTCACTCAAGAAAGATCCTGCATGGAAAATTACTTGCTTTCCGTATGGAAACTGGCCATCTGATGGTAGCCAGTGTTCTTATTTATGGGTGTAACAGGGAGGATACAATGCCCAGTAACACCAGGAGAATGCACTGAGCTAAGACATCTTGAAATACTTGAGTCCACTGTGTATGGAAATGCTTATTTCACCTGTCTGCTAGCTATCTGCATTAAACCAGGTGAATAGGTCTGCAACAGCTCTTTAGACTTTAAAAACAGCAGCAATGGCCACAAGTACAGAGAAAAACCTCTTCATTGCCCTGTTCAATGGAAATGGAAATTCATTTATGGAAAGAGAGGTAGTGACAAATCAATGGGGTGAAACATCCACCTCTCCCACTCCCAACACTGCAAGTAAGTGTTGAGCTGTCTTACATCTTCACCTTTTCCTTCTCAACCTTCTGCACTGCAGGGGGGGGTGTGACCTTTTCCTTCACGTGGTTCATTGATTTCCATGCTTGATAATGCAGGCCTTTCCTCTCCCCTTAGACACCAAATTAAACTTTAATTCCAGTGAAGGTGGAAGGACTGCTGAGTGGGGGTTCTGCTGAACAGAGTGAGATCTTCTGGGACTTAATTATGCCTCAGGTCTCTTGTCCTCACATCTCATTAAATCCCATCCCCCTCCGTGCCCTGACATTTCCTTCGAAAGGCAGCTCTTTTTTCCCAAGTGGCTTCTATCTTTCCTGGGTAATAGCTGCAGCTTGCCTGCTTCATTTGCTTTTTATACAGGGAATGCCTTTTGCTGATAGCAGCCCGATTTGCATGCTGTCAGAAAACCTTACCAGCATTGCCATGGAGGACAGTAAAACAAACTGTTCAGTTAGTCACGTACAGCTCATTTTGATTCCTGTGATTAGTTAGTAACATAAGTAAACAGATGCCCACTTCAAACTTAGTACTTTGAGAAGGCAAAATGAAGAGCCTATAAGTACTTTTGGGGCAAATGAGGAGGTCAATGACAAATATGTAATTCATCACAGTAATTAAATCGGTTTAAATACTGTACTAGTTTCAAGCCCTTTTGGTTTTTTCAATAGCACAAGATAAAAAACCCCAAAAGATGATAGTCCTTCCATCTCCAGAAAGTGAAACTGAGCACACCTTTTCTCCACAGCATTTTCATTACATGTTCTCATCTCGCTCTGCTCACCTACCCACTGAAACAGTCTGTGCTAGGAACAAAATTACCCTAGGTCAGCAACTTCTGACTGCACTGGTCAAGAGAACTCTGCCACAAGAGCCCTTGCTCTCAAAGCAGAGGACAATGATTCTTGCTCTATTTCCAGCCTCATTAAATCTAAAGTGACCTTTCTGAGTCACATCAGCAGCTTTGATGCAAACACAGGGCTCCTAAACATTGGAAGTGAGCCTGCATTTATTGATTCCCTTCTGGATCTTGCATTAATACTTTGGTTCTCACAGCTTGGGGAGTTTGTTTCCTCATGCTCTGGAGATGGAAGAAATTCAGCAACACATTTCCAAAATAAATTTTGTTCAAGCGTATTCTCTGTACAGTATTGCTGATCATCTACAGCCACAAGTCAGGCTTTGAAAATTGTAAGACTCACTTGAAAATCTTGACATTCCTTTTGGTTTTAAAATGTTCTGAGGTCTTTACATGTCTTCTAGGAAACCAATTGTCTTTTATGGTAACATTTGCCAGACTGTTTTTCCACAAGTTTTTGCAAAACCTGAAATTCACCCAATACCGCTTCAAGAACCTTTAAAAAAGGTCTTACCCACAAGGAAAGACTTGATGAGGAGGAAACTACAAAATTCAGTGCTTTATGAGTAATCTTCTTATGAAATCACTGCAGACCTGCATTTATAAATATAGTATGTAATCCATTTTAAAGAATATCCTAAAGAGGACAGTTGATGCCATGGATACCATTCCAAGGCTAGCCCTTTTTGCCAAATTAACAGGATCCATCTTCTTTCAGCTTTTAAGAGTACCTAAGAGCCCCATGCCCAAACCTGCTAGGTGCTCTGTAGTAGCTCTCCAGATGCTGCCATTTTATACACACTATTGAATACTCTGGGTAGGGAGCGATGTCTGAGGGTCTCTAATCCCCATGCTGAAATCAGAGCAGACTGAAATGTTATATGAAGTTGCTCAGAGTGTTTTCCTGTCAAATTTTGAAAATGTCCAGGGACAGAGAATGGAGATCCCATGATTGTCTCTGGAGAGCCTGTCACAGTGCTTAATCACTGTCTTAGAGAACATTTTCCTTATGACCAGTTCAAGCTTCCTTTCCTGTAAAAACTGTGATCACTATCCATTGTCCTTCGACTGTGTATCTCTCAGAAGAGACAAGATCTTTGTTCTCTACAATCTCTATAGCCCTGACTAGATAGCTGAAGAGAGTTACCAGAATTTTTTTCTCCCCACTTTCCTTATCCTTTCAAAGGTCATGTGCTCCAGCTCCTCACCATCTTAGTCACCTCCCTCTGGACTCCCTCCCAGAACTAAAGACTACTCCAGATGCAGCTTTACAAGTGCCAAGTAGAAGTGAATCATCATTTCCTTTGACCTACTGGTGATACTCTAGCATTGCTGCAAGAGTTTACTGCTGATTCAAATTGACTTCTTTTCTTCTAAAATCCCAAGATCCTTTTCTGCAGAGTCTCCAGCCTGCACCAACCCATGGAGTTCCCTTCCATGTGTAGCATTTTGCATTTCTTAGATCTAAGTTCATAGTAACCCTTTTGGTCTGTTCATCCATTTTGGAAGGTAGACCTGCCCTCCTGCATTTTGGCTCCTCATCCTGTTTTGTCAGATCTCCTGTTAATGGAAAATGCTGGCAGCAACCCTATTATTTCTTGCAAAGATATCGAATATTTCATGCCGTATTGATACCTTCTTGAAATGTGTGGGTCCCCAGATCTGATACCATTGTCCTGTTCTGCAAAGCAAAATAGCTGAGGGAAGAGTTGATACCCATAGCATTCAGTTGTACAAAGAAGCAACATCTTCCTCTTGACCTCTCAGTGTATTTTGTTATACCATCCTAGCCTCCCCAGATACGGCTTGCCATAGCTCTTCTGTGCTGTTTAAGCGGCAGAGACTGAGGAGTTTGTTCCTGCTTTGAGCACATGCTGAAGGCACACATTGTCCACTCAGAAAGTGGTCAAACGGCAGGAGGTAATTTCCTTTTAAAGGCGAGGCAGGGAAGGGCCACCTGCACACCACTTTAGCAGCTTTAACAAAACCATTGGTTTTAATTAAGTGTCTTTTCTCATAGCAAGGTTAGCACAGAACCAAATGTCCTTTCCTCTGATCTTCTGTCACTGAGAATTGTTCATTATAGATAGGTGTGAGAACTGCTAAAACTGCAAAGGAAACACCCTATGCTTTTCATTAAGAGTCCCCTACTGACTCTCATAGTGTCTGCTTTTTTCTGCAGGTGGTAATAAGGCGTTGAAGAGCAGGTTCCTGGGAGCAGTGGACAAAAGAACTGGTGTTACTAACAGACACAGTTCCCTTCTTGCTCTAATTTTATCTCTGAAGCTGAATCTGTGCTGCTGTGCCTTAGGCTGAAACTCTGTAGACCTCTCTGCTTAGGGGATGTTTAACATCATTTCAGCTTCATGTGCACATGGGTGGCTCCCCTCCCTTCAGGCTGAGGTGCAGCCCAAACCAAAACTGAGCCTCAGAAAGGAGCAGCCTCAAATTACAGAGACATTAGAATTTGGACCATGTACTCCTGGATAAGAAGACAGCTAACAGCCCACCAGTAGCTCTTTTTCTTTCCCCTTGACTGGCAAAGTCAGTGGGTGAGGGAGAATTCAGAAGTAGATACCTTTCTACACTGAGATTTTTTAACATTATTTTCAGCCTTTAACTTTAAAGCACAAGGAAAGGCTGCCATGCATGGGAAGCAATACCACAGTAAGGAGAGGAGTCATTTATCTTACAAAAAACAAATTATTGTTTTTAATCCCTTGTTTTTTCCCTCTCATTGACACTTGACTGTTTCTTAGGGTAGCTAGGAAAAGAGACAAGAAGTTGCTTGTTTAACTGTCAGAATATCGCTCCTTGGCTAGCTAGGGAGAGTCGATCCTGCATGGGAATCACTCTCACCATCCAGGGAGTGATCAAAGGCAAGCTGCTTTAGGCCCCTTATCCACAGTCCATCACTGTTTGCTTTCATCTTCCACAAACACCATCACTCAGCAGCAGCTGAAGGAAAGTAATTTAAAGAGCTAAACTGAAAAGAATTACATAAAAAGCATGTTAGAGATCCCCCATTTCGATAAAGATTACATTTCTTTTGGTTTCACTAATAATTGAGCAGAACCAGCTGTCACTGTGGCCACAGAAATGATCATGCTCTTTCCGTTCTGACTGCTTCATACACCATCTCCGTGGTCCCATAAAGGGAGAGGTGGAGACAGCCTTGAAGACAATCTATACCGAGCTCTAGTTACCCCAGAGGCAGCAAAGCTTCAGCCAGAGTAGTCACTACGAGAGATGAGGTAGGCTAAGCAAGAACCCCTTCTTTCACACCAGCACTGTTGAGCTGAGTTGGAACAGTAGCAGAGAACAATTCTGCTGTCCTGTGACGTGTTCATTTTGCAGTTCAGGAACAGTGTTAGGAGGACGATTAACTCTGGGTCTCCTGTGGGCTGGCACAGGGCAGAACTTGGCTTTCCTGTACCCTTCAAGTCTCATCAGAGCTGAGATGTGGGAAGAAAGCCTATTTCTCCATAGCATGGTCAGGAATATCTCTGACTAACAGAGGGACAGACATTCAAGAAAGGAGTGAAAGCACTACAAGTAGGAACGTAGCAAGGCAGAGGGCTTATCTACACAGTGCAGTGCTCATGAAACAGGATTAATGTGAAATAAGAGTATCCAAAGAGACATCAAGCAGCCTGATACAACCTTGAGGCTAGCTCTGGTTCAAAAACTGCCCTGCAATGTTTTTTGATTCTCTGTAAATCCTCAGTATGAGGTCAGGAATTTAAAAAAATACAAACCAAAACAAAAGAAGCCCAGTAAACCATCTGGGCACATGGACTAGGAGCTATACAGATCATTCAAATCAGCCACAGTCCAAAGGGTTGTGCACACAGCAGGAGCCTGGGGAAGCTGGGACTCTGTGCTATCTAAGGATGTGGAGGAAGCTCTCAAGGCACTTTCAACTAGCTGTGTTGTTCAGCTGGTGAGTTTTGAGGTGAAGAGTTCCTCTGGGCTCCTTGCCATGGACTGATATGCTGCCTTTTTCCCTCTGTAGTATGCCGGAGTGGCTGTGGAAGCATTGCAACATCAAAGCTGAGGTAGAACCTGAACAGAGTGAGGTGGTATAGATAGAAAGCAAAGAGGAGAGAACAGGGATTTGGAAAGAAATAGAGAAGATGGAGAAAGGGAATAAGGCACAGAAAGGATATTTGAAATTGAGAAGATTGTCAGTCTTGGAGAGCACAGAGACCTGAAAGAAGCAGGAGAAAGGGTAAGATAGTTTATAATTATAGAGAGGAGAAAGAGGAGAATCTGGGGTACCTATGGAAAGAAAAGATGAGAAGAGGAGGCAAGAGGAGAAACAAGGTTGAAATAAGAGAAAATAAAAGGGAAGCCAACTGGGAAACAGTGCGGGAAAATAGTTGGAGTGGAAAAGTATGGGAAGATGCAGCGAAAAGCACTGGTAGAAGAGAAAAATCTGTAGCTAGGTTGTGGCTGGAGATATTTGAGGGAAGAAAGAAAAGGAAGATGGTGGCACAGCACAAATGCAAGGCTGTGGTTCTGGAGAGGATAAAAAATAACTCAGATGACAAGAGCACTGAAAAGAGCACTGTACAGGAAGGCATGAGGAAAGGGATGACATAGGAAGAGATAGCAAAAAAGAGCACGAGAGATGGAATTAAAGAGTGTCAAGAGAAGAGAAACTGGGAAAAGAAAAAACACCCGAGTCATGAGGTAAATGCTAATAAGCTTTTATCTTGTTTCCACTGTCCTTGTAGTCTGCTTAGGCAGGGCCCTCAAGAATAGGATTTATTTATTTTAAATCTTTAACGGTCTGTTTCAACACTGTTTTCTGTTTCTCTTTGGTTTGTTGTGATGAGAACATACTATGCCTCTGGTTGCTTCTGGGCTTATCTCTAAATTCTCTTTAGAACAAGAAGCCTAGATTTTTCAGATCATAGGGGAATATGTTCAATTAAAAAACATAAATATATTTTCAAGAAGAATGCAGTCATTAGCACTTATTGTTTAATTGCACCACTTAGGGTGGAGGAAATGCCGAATGTATTATCTTCACTCATGGGTGGCAATAAAATCTGCATGTGATTTAGGGAAATAATACAAACATTAGCTGTTCTAATTTGTTCAGGGATTAAATCTGACACTTTAAACAGAAAAGACTGTGGTTGGAATGTAATTTACTTGTATAAATACATCACTTGGTATGTACTGTTCCATTTTACTGACAAAAACCTAGGTGGAAATGGAGCTACTTTTTGGTTTCTGACAAGTTTATCCTGGAAAAGACTGATCTGATTGAATTTGACACTCTTACAAAAATAGAATTAAATTTAAGGCCAATAATAAAATTGGAACTCAGCAGGGCTCCAGACAACAATTAGCCAAATGCTTAAATTCAGGTTGTGACAATCAATCTTCCTGAGAAAGGCCCAATTCTAAGATGAAAGTTGCAGGTCCATGGTAAAGTTTGAAGTGGAGCTATCAATTGTGCCACTACTCCCAGTAGTAAATCCACACACAGATACGGAGACAGCACAGCTAAGAAAGCCTACAGCGTAGAATCCAATGTGATAGATTCCGAAGTAAATATGCAGAGAAAAGGCCCCAAATAACCCAGTTATTTGTGATTTCAAGACAGTTCCCAATGTCTGATGGAGTCTTACCTTGTATTGTTTCTAGATGAAAACACTATGCAACATCCATAGACTTTATCCCATGTGCTTTCCAGGTAGAGATTGCTGCTAGTTCAAGAATCTGCCTTGTCTTTCTGTTGCTTAGAGTAGACGTCCTAAAATTGTCTGCCTTAGGGAAATGCACCCCTATGAGTACCTAATGGCTAGTAAGATGATGTTATGATTATACATAATCATATTCAAGTCAATGCTAAAGGCACTTTTTAAATCCCATGATAAATGAGGCAGCAGTTCTCCCAAGACGGGTGAAGCTTTGATAAATACCTGAAAAGAGAATTAGAGTACAAACATACTTTTGTAATTCTCTGATTCAGATATGATTAGTTTTTACCTTTGCATCCTAGGAAACTAGTGAGTCAGCTATTTAATATTAAATCAGATCAAATTCTACTCAAAATTAATAGCTGGCTGCCTTTTGGCAGCTTGCCTTCCGCACCTGACTCACTCTTTCCTTTTGCAACTGTATTTTCAGACCTGCTATTGATGACAAGTGGATTGAATTATAAATCAAAGCCATGCTCCTGAATTGTCAGTAATCTAATCAAAGAGACAAAATGTGTAATAAAGATGACTTTTGATCTGAAGATACTGATTTTGAAATTTGCTCTGGTGGTATTTGTGATTACTTTTAACTGAAATATTTCCTGCTTCTCAGTGGCTTGTTATCCTTGCACTTTCTTGTGGCTCAATGGGCCTTTGAATTTCCACGTTCAGACATTTCCCCAGCAGCATGGGGAGGAGACTTCCAGTTCTTCTTGCTGTCTGGAGCTGTCTTATCTTTTGGCAATTTCATCTTTGAACACTGTGTGAGTTGCCACAGAATGGGAGATCAGAAAACCTCAGCAACAAGGCAGAGTGCTAAGAAGATTCTGATCTGCTTCTGTGAAAGTCAGTAGCAAAACCCCTATTCATCAATGGCTCGTTCAGCAAATGATGCTGGTTCATCAGTTGTATGCAGACACATTTATCACATAATCAGCTAGAAATACATAATCAAGGCAGATTGTTTGAGATGAGCAAATGCCATCTACAAACGGTTAATTCTTTTGTTAGTTAATTGCTATATAAAATCAGGAGTGCTTCACTTCTTAGTGGCCAATGGCTCAATGTCCAGATCAATGACAAGTGGTGTCCCTCAGGGGTCTGTGCTGGGACCCATCTTCGGTGTTGCCTCAGATTAGAGACAAATTTCCTAGGAGGAAAGCACTCTGAACAGGTGCCTCCCCCACAGCAAAGGTTTCTGGCACCCCTTCCCCCACAACAACAGAGTATCTCGGCTGAAAGTGGGAAAA